>CM021104.1:333735510-333808167 GCA_007115665.2 Sequoiadendron giganteum | reverse complement strand
TAGTCATTGAAACATCTGAAAATTCAGAAAAAAGAGACTCCCTATAGGAGCTATGTCCAATGCAAACAACTCCCAATTAAAACAAAGTACACATATAACACCTCCAAATGTACCTGAACTCAAGCATCAAGCCACTTTTTATTAATCGAAAAATTTTACCACTCCCATACATCCCAAATCAATAGAAAGGTAAGAAAACCACAACATTCTTTAGAGATATATAAGCAGACATTGGGCAGTGACAGACTCCAAGCATAACTACTAAAAGCTTGCACAAACCATGATATAATCTAATACAAGGGTGATTTCAGGTTTATAAATACATCATTGCATAACTGCTATTTGTCTCTCAACTATGTAGATCATTTTAAATATCTTATTACAATACACCCAGACAAAAGAGGTTGAAACTAAAAGAGAGTGTCCACTCAACAACAAACTGTCAAGTAATCCCAATGCATATTAGGAAGGATAGAGAAACGAGGGTCAATCACAAATCTGTACTAGTTATGCCAATAGGCGTTTCCTCTATGGAATGAGGCAAGCTCCCATATATGTACCACATGAAATTGATGGTTTCAAATCCAAGATAGGTGTTGGATGACCATAGGAATGATCCTAGCCATTAACTTCAAAAACACATCAGGTACAGCTACAAGGTTCAATCAACAGCTGAAAATCAGTGGCCTTCCATACAGAAGGCATGGAAAACCAATGGTTTGAATTGTTTCTCAAGCTTTGATCAACCACTGAAGCAATTGCTGCTGCTCACATCAAAATCAGAAACTACATGAATAGTTTGTGGTAGATTAAATGGAATTTAATGAATTCTTGGGAAGCATGAAGCTTCACTACGTGCCACTTGAATACAAGAACCATTGGAGTTACTGACATATGATTTTGTCAATGATGATGTAATCCGAATGGCATCACAGAACAAGGAATGGAACTTACCCAAAGTTTTAGAGATGGAACCTAGAAATTATTTAGGCATTTGGGGCACACCATGATCTAATTCATGTGCATGCATTGTTTCTCCAAATCTACCATTCTCATTCTCATCCGACAAAATTCAAATCTGAGCTCTCTGTTCTCTATTTGAATTGATTTATAGTCATCTCTAGACAAATTTATTGCACTCAAAAGCCGCTTGCTCATCACCTACAAAGGGCAGTTGTTGGGCTTGAAGGTGGCAGCTCCTCACTCATTTGCATTTCTGCTCCACATATCATTGGGAAATCTGTGCTGCTCAAAGTACAGAACTTGCAGAACAACTTGAAGAAGAAGGTGGTGGTTTTTGGCGACATACATGCATGATTCAAAGACTAAGATTCAGTCTCCCAAGTCAAGGTTAGGGAATAGGCAATCTTTTTCCTTTCTTGTGCAGAAATGTTCTCTACACCAAATGATGCTGCTATTGCTTTGTTAAACATACTTCTGGATGTCATGCCCACTAGGTTAAGAAATCACTGCCTTAAGGAAATAAATAAGCAGTGCTCCTAGCAAGGGGCCAATTAGGATTAAAAAGGAACATTATTTGCAAGTGCTTCCAATAAGACATACAATTAAAAAAATAATAATAATAAATCAAGTTTCAAGGCAGCGCTTAATTAGGAAGGGGTGTGACTCTTGCAAGGCAATGATTTTATGAAAAGGTGTTACTCTCTCAAGAAGAGGGTTTCAAGGGAATTTCCAAGCAATGGATGGAGGGAAGGGGATTCCAAGAAAGGGATATCAAGTTGGAAAAAGGAAAAATAAGATATCTCTTTAGAATAGAGATTGAGAACAGCCATTGATAATATTCTGAAATATAATTGGTGGCAGCCATTTAAGAGTAAATTTATCATTTCATCAAGAAGTATTTATTTAGAAATATTCTAGCAAATTCCTTGAGGATTCATAACTTGAATTTGTGAAGTGTCTTGCAAATAGGAAGGAAGGCCAGCCTTCCAAGTTCACGAGAGCTGAAGGACTAGAAATTCTTTATATCAAGCATGCCACCCCGAGATGGATGGATCAGGGATCCTGCCATGCTTGTGGGCTAGTAGGCCGAATTGACCAAAAAACCATTTTGTGCTCTTGGGCTTCATTGAAGAGGATAGTCTCCATGCATCTTATCAAGCACGCCACCCCAAGATGGATGGACTGGAGGTTCTGCCATACTCGTGATCCAAGAGGCCAAATGGACCAAAAATTCAATTCCGCGTTCTTGGGCTTGGTCAAGGAGGATGGCCAGCCTTCAAGGTGGATTGAGGGATGGAAGGGTGGCCCACCTTCCATGCTCTCGTAGTACAAGGACAACCAGCCTTGAGATTGCTATTTGCAAACATTTCCAAGGAATTCATGATGTGATTGGCTGCAAGGAATATGTTGTGATGCATTGATCCAAATATTGATGATATTATGATTTATTGATCTAAATATTATGATGTTTTATGTATAGATTTGAATATTATTATACTTTCTTGTTACCTAATTTTACTAATATTGGTTCTTAGTGAACAATATTGTTTAGCAGGCCTCAAATTAGGAATTTCTCAAAAGGGAACATTACATTGGATGTGATCAAATATTAGCTGGTAGCAAATAGACAATAAATGCAAATCCACCATTGCTCACAATTGCACATTTGTTGAATAACTTTGTCCAAAGTCGCTTAGTTAAAGATTTTGTCTTGGCAATTTTCCACAGTAATGTTTCTAATATTTCGTCAGTCTACATTGTATTCTTTTGAGTCTGCAATTAACTAATTTTGTTCTTTTAGGAGAAAACTACTTGAAGAAGTTTTGTAATGGCCCTTTCTAGGTTTACCATAATTCTTGCCCTGATTTTCTAAAGATATCCTTTATGATGGTTTAGTGTTCAAACTATGTTCTTTTTCTCCTTTTCCTGATCAAACATAAGATAAAAACATTCATAAATTTATTCATTTTTATATCAAATAATCACAATTACTTATAAGGCTCAATAATTGTTGCAAGCATCTTTATTGTATAATCGTATTATATATATATATATATATATATATATATATATGTAATTACATACAATAATGTCAATGGAGCAAACGTATCAACAATGTTATAAGATAACTAGTAGCATGCATGATTTATTATTCCCAATGCCATCAACAAAAATTATTTAAATCCATAATCTATTTATCAACACCATTATTCAAATGTACAAACACTTATCTAACTTATTATTTAAATTCATAAAAATACTTATCTTCGATATCCCTATTTCTCCAAGCTACCATTCTGTAGAACCTCTTTATTTCCAGCCAGCCTACCTTTAATCTAAGTCACAAGATTCAAATTCAAATTCGAGTTCGGCAACATTGAAATTCGGATGAAATTCGGATTAAATTCGCCTTATATAATTTTGATTTTTTTTAAATATAAGTAATAAACTTAAAATAAGTAAAAATATAATATTAATATACTAATATGTTTAAATATATTAATAAAGTTAAAACACAATGCAAAATAAATAATAAATATGTTTAAAAATATAATTCGACCAAATTTATATACTTACAATTATAAATCTAATTCTATGAGGGTAAAAAAATAATATTAATATACTAATAAGAATCTAATTTTGATGAAGGTATATAAATAAATCATATTAGAATCATATTTTTACCCTCATCGAATTAAATATTTTAAAATATTAAAATTTTAAATTATTAAATGTTAATATTAAAAAATAAAAGTAAAACAATAAAATAAAATTATATTATATTTAATATCCATTAAAGCAATGGCATTGGCATTTATTTGAAAAAACAATTATTTTATTCTATATGCTTGTTCCAAAAACAATTATTATTAATGCGTCCATGCCTTTCCCGCTCATGGTTTAGCCAACAGATGACATGGAGAGGAATGAACGCTCGAGCAGGGGATGCGAGAGGACGAGGAAGTCAGACACAATATTTCAGCTAGGCATACATTGGGGAGGTGGTGGAGTAGATTGACGACCAACGGCAGGGAATCGAGCACAAACCCTACTACGGGCAAACTATCGAGCCAACGACCACCGAAGAAAACAGCGACGCCCCTATACCTCCCGATAGGCACTGTCAGCTACTCACGGCAAATTTTTTTAACATATATTTTAATTAAAAAAACCTTCACCTGTTTTCCTTGAATTTGAAGGCGAATTTTGACGAATTTCAGACGTTTTTTAAAAGTTTGCCGAATTTCGAACCTAAAGCCGAAAATTCGGCAAATCCTGCGACTTAGCCTTTAATTATTCTTTATTCATATTCTAACACTATTCTTGTGGCAACAGCAATTCATATCTCATATTTGATTTACTTATTTTCTTTCACTCTATTCTGAATGCATATTTTATTATACTTGTTGATCCTTTCTAAATTAGACTTCATACCCCTTTCGTTCTACTTTTCCCATCCTATTCTCCATTTCCTTATAGCTCCCTTTCGATTCAACTTCCCTTGACCTTTATATCCTTCTTATACCGTTTCATGAAGGGAGGCATCTTTTAGAATAGTCAACCTTTTATAAGATCGTGCCCATTTGTTAAGAGCCTTACCTTAATAAAGTTTGATCGCTGCATTTGTTAATTGTCCCTATTAGGAGTTGACTTTGGTGTTATTTACCTTTCTTTTATTTAGTATTATTTATATGTTATGTTTTATATTTTACTTATCTCTCTTTTATTTAATATGTTAGATATTATTTATTTTATGGTTTATGAAATCATATAGGTTATTATATTTATGATGTTTTTAGACTACACTTTGTAATTTTTGTGTTATTTTATATTTATCATTTTATGTTTATTATTTTATATTTATGTCTCTTTAAAATAATTATAATTTTATATATTAACTTTATACATATATTAAATTTTCTTATTTAAAATGTTTATTCTCAAATTAGTATTATATATATATTTATATTATCATATTATTATAATAATGTTAAATTGTTAACATATATTTATATATGTATTTTTTTCATATTTGTATTATTATTTATTTGTTTATCAATTTATCTATGTTTCAAATCTCGGGACATGACAAGTTCATAATTTTTGAAAAAAGGGACTGCAAGGAGGGGTTTCATATTGGGGTTGAAGTGGCTGAAGATGACCCTCATGCATTAAAAGAATTTTTCAGACCAAACATTTAGCCTTTTACTGGTAAATAATTTTAAAAGTAATTTTGTTGCCATTATATAGGGAAAATATGGTTTTATACTCATAAATGAAAACTCAAATGAATTTGATGAATGGAACCAATAAATCATTAAGTGTGATTCAGATAGATGTCATGCGCCATGCTTTGTTTACTTTCTTGAAGGTCCGCACTTAAAGTTTAAAAATAGTTAACATACTCTATCAATCCCCTTCACCTGCTGCAGTGACCCTACAAACATCCAAGGAAGAAGAGAAGAGTACTATCACCATTTTCAATTCTCAAGACTATCGTTTGACTTGGAAGGTGAAATGTTGTTTGGCCGTGCAGATGTGGACTTTGGTGTTGCTAGAGAGTTATCTTATAATTCATGTGAATCCTAGAACATTGCTGGTTTAATTATGCTAAGCAAATATGTATCAAAAGGTTTAAAGTTCAAAGGCTACACAGATTCGACATATGAATTTGCCTCGATGAATGAAGACTTTCCTTTGAGCAAATGCATGTGATTTGTCAATTGAGATTTAATTGAGCTCTTTAAAACTACAACCAACACCAAAAGTATATTTGAGGACATTAGACACATCTAACCATAGATAAAGATAGTATTCCCCACAACCAACCCAGCTTACTTGTCATTGAATATTGAAAATATTCATCAAATTTATTTACAAATCAAAATCAGAAACAGTAACGCATATACCAGTTTGTCTTTGCATAAGTTGATGAATGTCATGAAATACAATACTAGCATACAGGTTTTCTTGCTGGTATATAGTGGGCAATCAATTTTGTCTTTTATGATTTCAAGGACATTTAAGTCTTCCACCGCAGTCATGGATATATGCAGCTTGACTCATTGGCATACAAGTTAAAATAGTGACTTGCATGGCTGCAGATAATTGACATTTGCATATGATATTCAGATTGTTATTTGACATAGTTAATAGTGGTTGAATTTCTTTATTGGTTTCCACAGTCAGCAAATAGTATGGCAGCAGATTTGGGAGGAATTTTGGCTTTATTGAGAGGGGTGATTTGTGTATTTCACCAATAATTAGAATTACCAATTCTTTGATGGAATTGGACTTCTCCTATGGTCAGTATATTTGGTCCAACCACCAAAAGGGCGTCAAATACATTACTGAGAAGCTAGGTAGAATCTTCCACATAGATGATTGTTGATGAATGGTAGCTTAGGTCAGATATAAACAATGATTGCTATAAGCATCATCATCATTTATATAAGATCAATTGGTCTTCATATTTAATATTTCTAAAATAAGTAAAATCGAATTTTATAATGCATGTATAAAATCGAATTTAAATAAATGATGTTCGAAATTCATATTGAATAAAATTCAGAATTCATATAATATATATCTGCCATGTGTGAGGGGGTATATGTGTTAAGTGTGTTTAACCAAATGGTAATCGGTAGTAAAGGAAACCCGCGCGCCCAAAAGGACACGTCCTCTCAAGAGATGCATCCCTTGGGGGCAGGTCTCCTTCCATACAAAAGGGAGTTCCACTCTTGATATGCAAATATCAAAATTTATTAATGTTCTGCAATCAGTACATTCAGCTTTAAGAGAAGAAATCTGGAAATAGTTTTGACTTAGAAATTTCTCACTCATAATTTCAGACCTTAGATTTTAAACTTTAGATTTCTTAGGATCCTATTTGATAAAGATTTGGTTACATTTACATGGTATTAGAGCCATGTTGTGTGAATCCAAATCAAATCTAAATATCAGATTGCTCAAGAAAATTTGTATTTTCTAAAATCGAATTCACATCACATTCTTCATAATGTCAAGTGTGATCAGATTTGAAGATCGTCTTGCAGGAGCAGACAACTTTACATCATGGAAATTTAGAATCATGATGATCCTTAAAGAGAATAAGTTACTCACTTGTGAGAGAAAATAAGAAGGAACCAAAGGCTGAACTTGAGAAAACTCAATGGATTGAAAACAATGAAAAGGCCATGAAAATCTTAGTAGATGCAATTAGGGATCATATAGTGCCCATCCTAGCAAAACATGAAACTGCATACCATATGTACAAATCTCTTGAGGGTACTTATGAGATCAACAACACCTGTAGGACTCTTGCATTAAAAAGGCAAATCAACAATGCCCAAATAAACAAAGGAGAGTCTATTAATGCATACTTCATGAGGATTATTGAGCTGAGGGATCAATTATCCACAATTGGATATCAGATTGACAACAAAGAGTTAACCCTAATTGCACTAGGAGGCCTACCAAACTCATGGGAGTCATTTGTTCAAAGAGTAAGTGCGAAATCTAAACTTCCTAAGTTTGACAGGCTAAGAACTGACTGCCTTCAAGAAGAAACCAGACTCTCCACAAAAGAAAATAAACAAAAGAACATAGATGAAGACATTCATGTACTCAACTCAACATCTAATAAAAGGAGTAAGAAAAACTCCTTCAAGAAAGGATCTTTTAAGAGAAAGAGAAATTCCAATGGAAAGGGATCTTATAAGAAGAAAGATATCTCGCAAGTACAATGCTTTAGATGTGATCAATATGGTCACTATGCAATGAAGTGCCCTGATAGGACTAAACAACAAGCATCCTTTGCTAAAGTAGGAAAGCCAAACTCAGACCATGAATTTGCGAACTTTGTGTTCTATACAGCCTTATCTAGTCAAGTATTCAACAACACCCACAACTGGGTAATTGACAGTGGTTCCTCTAGACATATCACAGGGTTCAAAGAACACTTAGATACTATGACCGAAAGATTTGATGAAGAAGTAACCATTGGAGATAATTCTGCACACCCAGTAAAAGGGGTTGGAACTTGTTCCATCAAGTTGAAATCTGGGCTTTCTCTACAACTCACTGGAGTCTTATTTGTACTTGGAATAAAGAGGAATCTTATATCCATCTCTGCCCTTGAAGACAATGGTTATAGAGTTACCTTTATGGATGGGAAAGTTCTAGCATGGCCTAAGAACTCAACAATCAAGAAAGCCCAAACCATAGGTGTAAGACAAGGGTACCTTTACAAACTTTGCATTGAGGTTAAACAAGGCCTTACCCTTGACACTTTTAATTCAAATGAGATTTGGCATAGAAGATTAGGATACCTTCATTTCCGTGCCCTACCTTCTGTGGAAAAACTTGTAACAAGTAAACCCAAGTTAAAACCATCTCATGAAGGAACTTGCAAAGGTTGTGCCTTAGGAAAGAATATAAAGGGGTCATTTCCCAATAGTTTGAGCAAAACCCTAAATGTGTTAGAACTGGTTCACTCAGACTTATGTGGACCCATGTATGTACCCTCTAAGGCAGGATTTCTATACTATGTCATATTTGTAGATGACTTCTCTAAGAAAACCTGGATCTATTTCCTTAAGTGCAAAGAGTCAATAGAAATCCTTAGAAGGTTCAAAGAATTCAAAGCCCTTACTGAAAATTTCTCCGGAAAGAAAATAAAAACCTTAAGGACAGACAATGGGAAAGAATACACCTCAGAGATTTTTAAGGAATTCTACATGAGTGTTGGAATTAAGAGGGAGTTCACAGTTGCCTACAATCCTCAACAAAATGGGGTTGTTGAAAGAAAAAACAGAACCATTGTAGAAGCTGTTAAGGCAATGCTGCCTGACCAAAACATTGAAACTTCTTTCTGGGCAGAAGCCTCTAGGACTGCTATCTATATCCAAAATAGATTTCCTCACTCTCATCTTGATAACAAAACTCCTGAAGAAGCCTTTACCGGCATAAAACCTGACATTAATCATTTTAGGATTTTTGGCTGTCTTGTCTATATTCATGTGCCCAAAGAGAAGAGATTCAAACTAGAACCTTCTGGAAAGAAGGGAGTATTTGTGGGTTATAGTGAAACCTCCAAAGCCTACAGGATATTCATACCCGGGCAGAAACAAATTGAATTGAGCAAAGATGTCATCTTTGAAGAAGACATTGCATTCAAGAGGGCAAGAAGTTCTAGTGAGACAGAAACCTATTTCCCTAGAGTACCTAAAATGGAACCTGCTCCTAAGATTCAGAGGGAGCATCCTGAGGAAATGCCACATGAACTTCCTTCCACTTCAAATGAGAATACAAATGACATCGGCAGAAAGAGACCACTTTGGGCCAGGAAGATGATCAAAGAAGCAGAGGATCATGCAACACCCAAAGGAACTTTCAGGGAGAGTAAAAGACCCAAACGTTTCTCTAGCTATGTTGCTCTAATGAACATCATAAACTCAGAACCTGTCAATGTTATAGAAGCTTTCCGACATCAAGCATGGAAGGATGCAATGACAAAGGAATATCAGTCTATTCTAAAGAATGATGTAAGGGATATAGTGCCTAGACCAAAAGAGAAATTTGTTGTCTCTTCCAAATGGCTCTTCAAAATCAAGCATGTTGCTGATGGCAGTATAGAAAAACATAAAGCACGTTTTGTGGCAAGAGGTTCTTCTTAAAAGGAAGGCACTGATTACGAAGAAACATTTGCACCTGTTGCCCGTTACACATCAGTGAGAGCAGTGTTAGCCATTGCAGTAGCTAAAAGCTGGAAGATCCATCAAATGGATGTGAAAACTGCCTTCCTGAATGGAACCATTGAAGAGGAAGTCTATCTGGAACAGCTTGAAGGCTTTGTGATACATAAACCTAACTCACATGTATGCAGACTGAAGAAAGCCCTTTATGGACTTAAACAAGCTCCCAAGGTCTAGTATGAAAGGATTGACAGCTATCTCTTGGGATTAGGATTTTCAAAGAATGATGTTGACTCCAATCTCTACTTCAAGGTAATCAAAGGTGATATGCTAATAATTATTTTATATGTTGATGACTTGCTGATAACAGGAGAAGATCACCTCATTGCTCAAGGAAAGCAGGATCTAATTTCTGAATTTGACATGAAAGACTTGGGCATTCTACACTACTTCCTAGGTTTAGAAGTATGGCAGAAATCAGAGGGCATTATACTAAACCAAGGGAAGTATACTATTGATATTCTGAAGAGATTTGGAATGTTGGACTGTAGACCAATGTCTACACCTATGGAAACCAACCTTCACAAATTGAAAGAAGCAATAGCAGAATCCAAATGTGCAGATCCAACCCTTTACAGATAGATGATTGGATCCTTGATGTATCTGGTTAACACCAAACCTGATATCTGCTATGCAATGAATGTTCTCAGCCAGTTCATGTGTGAGCCAAAGGAAATTCACTTAATGGTTGTGAAACATATTTTGAGATATCTTCAAGGCACTATTGGATATGGTCTCCTTTACAAGAATGATCAACTAGATCTACATGGATACTCTGATTCAGATTGGGCTGGAAGTGTAACCGATCGGAAAAGCACATCAGGATGTTGCTTCAGTTTAGGATCGGCTATGATCTCCTGGATTTGCAAAAAAACAATCTTCAGTTGCACAGAGCTCAACAGAAGCTGAATACATTGCAGCCTCAATGGGAGCAAGAGAAGCAGTTTGGTTTCGTAAATTGCTTGTGGGACTCTTTGGTGAGCCCTTGAATCCTACAATTATTCATTGTGATAATCAGAGTTGCATCAAACTCTCCATAAATCCTATCTTTCATGATAGATCTAAGCACATTGAGATACGCTATCATTATGTAAGAGATATGGTGGAAAGGAAAGTGATCCAGTTGGAGTATATTAGTACAAATAATCAAACTGCAGACATTCTCGCCAAGCCTCTCTCCTGAATCAAGGTAGAGCACTTCAAGAAGAAACTTGGTATGGTTGAAATGTAATTTGTTATTTATGTTTGAAATACAAATTTGTTTATAAATTGTACTAATATATAAAGATGTTTAGTGTGTAAACTCTTTTGTCATGTGTGTGACTCCATGACTTTATGGGCCTACTCCCCCTATGTACATTATTGAAAGGTGACGATCTTTCTAATAATGAACACTTGTATTTGACATTGTAAAGTGACGACTCTACAATGATAAACTATCATGATAGATATCATGTGACTTGATATCTGTGGACATGTCATGATAGTATCTCTTGGACACTTTGATGGATATCATGGGACTTGATATCATCTGAAGATCATTGTGATCCTTAAGAGATAATCATGGTGGATATTTATATCCGTGGATATGCCATGAATTATGGTAGACATCATGTGACTTGATGTCAATGCACATACCATAATGAAGATGTGTTATGAAAAATGTCATGTGACTTGACAATATTGAGAAAACATATCATATCTTCGATATCACGTGTGAAGGTGATATCTTCACTTATTTGATTTGAAATATCTTCCCTAGCTAAGAGGGAGTGTTGATGAATGGTAGCTTAGGTCAAATATAAACGATGATTGCTATAAGTATCATCATCGTTTATATAAGATCAATTGCTCTTCATATTTAATATTTCTAAAATAAGTAAAATTGAATTTTATAATGCATGTATAAAATCGAATTTAAATAAATGATGTTCGAAATTCATATTGAATAAAATTCGGAATTCATATAATATATATCCGCCATGTGTGAGGGATTATATGTGTTAAGTGTGTTTAACCGAATGGTAATCGGTTGTAAAGGAAACCCGCGCGCCCAAAGGGACACGTCCTCTCAAGAGACACATCCCTTGGGGGCGAGTCTCCTTACATACAAAAGGGAGTTCCACTCTTGATATGCAAATATCGAAATTTATTAATGTTCTGCAATCAGTACATTCAGCTTTAAGAGAAGAAATCTGGAAATAGTTTTGACTTAGAAATTTCTCACTCAGAATTTCAGACCTTAGTTTTTAAACTTTAGATTTCTTAGGATCCTGTTTGATAAAGATTTGGTTACATTTACAAGGATTAAATTCAGACAAATTATCAGATGGAAAACATAGTCAATGATTCTATGCTATCTTATCAATGGCCTATCTAGCTTTTCATCTCCTCTCCCACAACTCAAAGGAGGTAGTTGGTGTTTTGATTTGAATAGATGTGGTTATCACATGATTTCAGCACAAAAAATGGCTCTGTGGTGCAATCAGCCCCCAACATACATGGATTAAGAATTTATAATTTTGTAAACAAGATAAACCATGTGAGGCAGCAAATAAATGGCTGGAACAAATCTACATTTGGTAATATCTTCTCACAGATACAAATAATCGAGACAGTTCAATCAGCAATGTACTCTAGCCTCTCACAATATATAGAGCAGTATTACAAGACTTGCCAAAACTCACCTAGACTTATTGCTGCAGTGAACAATTGTTCACCATAGTGAATTAATCAAAAGCAGCTAACTATTTCTCTAAGAACCGGTAAACTTGTTTCTATGCATGCAAAAAGAGGAATTTGAAGGATTTTGTCTATTCATTTTCACTTCTAAACATTTGAATGTGTCCTAACTCTTGGAAAGTGCGTGGGAGGATACTTAAACATGTTTTGGTGACTACCAAAGAAAACCAATCCCCCTATTACCAAGCAAAAGGGACCTTCTCTCATCTGGAATTGACTTTGAAATGCACTAACACAACCATGTATAACAGTGATAAAAGTAAAGATTTTGTAAACAATATGACAAGGAGGGTCATAACAAAGAGGCTTGTTGGAAGTTGCACCCGGAGTTAGATCCCTCCAAGAAGTTTAATGTTAGTTTTAGATCAGATTTAACAAAAAGCAGAAAAATAAGCATAGAACAATGAACACAGAATTTTATCCTGGGAAAACCCTCCTACTCGAGGGAGAAAAACCCAGCAATTTATTCACTTATAACTCAGAAATAGAAGTGCAGAGATAGCACTCAGAATCAGGCCCTAGAGAGGCCGAATCTCTTACTATAGAGCAGCACTTAAAGACAGTGCAAATTACACAAAATAACAACTCTTCTCCTTGAAGCAAATCTGCTCCTCTTGAAAGCAAATCTGCTGCTGAATGAAATTGAAACTGGAATGGAATGATTGATTTCTTAATGTGGAGACTCTATCTCCATTATATATCAAACTAGGCAAGCTCTCCTCTTGAGCCGACCTAGAAAACATATTATTCGATTTACAATAGAAAGGCCGACTTGCCTTGAAGCTTCATTCTTAAGGAAAATACCTCATGCAGCTACAAAAAACACTAACACTCCCTCTTAGCTAGGGAGGTATTTTCAAATATCTGGTCATGGATTCTCTCAATATGACGTCCACAATGGCTACATCCAATTGTGGAAAAAGCACAGCTCAGCCTCAAAGATGTGATCTATACAAGGGCTTGCACCTCATATTTCTCAATCTCTGAGAAATATACACTACAAGGGCTTTCACCTCATATTTCTCAGTCTCAGAGAAATATACGCTACAAGGGCTTTCACCTACAAGGGCTTTCACCTCATATTACTCCGTCTCAGAGAAATATACGTTACAAGGGCTTTCACCTCATATTACTCTGTCTCAGAGAAATATACACTGCAAGGGCTTTCACCTCATATTTCTCCGTCTCAGAGAAATATACATTACAAGGGCTTTCACCTCATATTTCTCCGTCTCAGAGAAATATACATTACAACAATATTAATGATGTTGTGACTCCCTCTGAACCTCCAAGTACCCACATCAATCTCCTAACCTCGTCATCCAAGATTGCCTGCAATGCTTGCCTTAGAGGAACGGTTTCCAACACACACTTTCGGCACTACTCCTAGCAACACCTTTAACTGACTTGCAAGAGTCCAACCCTCGTTTCACTCCAAGACTTAGTCCTCCTCGACCTCATCCTAAATTACCCTATTCTGAATAGGTTTGCGGAGCTACCAATGCCAAATCCAAGTTGATTGTCTTGTGCAACTCCCATTCTCTGCAACTGGTAAAGTCTTTCAAAGACTTGGCACTTGGCCTTGCAACACTGCAACCCATGTAGCTGACACCTTCAATTCTTCTCATTGAGTCACTCCAGTTCCTCCATTTTGTTGAACATAGAACTCCCTCTTAATCCCTGCCTCAAAACAAAGATTACAAAAATCCTCTGGAAGTGGTTTCTCAACAAATCTATGGATTTCGCACCAGTGCCTTTTTCTCATTTGCACAATTCAGAATCCTTAATCTGCGCAATTGCTTGTGAGTTAAGTTCCAGCCAGTCCTCATTCAAAACAACATAGACTCGACCAAAATAAATCACCTACTCTCCACTATCAATATCCCAAATCTCAACCATAGATGTCTCCTCTCCTTCCAATGGAGTTTGTTGTTTTCCAAATGACTGTGAAATGTAAATACACCTACCCAGATGCACCTAGGAAAGGCGATACACCCAGTTGGCAACCTCTAGAATATATCGACACCTTGTAAATTTAAATCATTCAACTTCGTTACTGAGCTTCTTCAATCTACCGATGGATATTCCAGAGCCTGACACTCTGTCACTGAATATTAGCAAATGACCGGCTTCTTAGACTTCACCATGACTCAAAATGAGACTCTCGGCTATCACAAATGAAGTGCTACCTTCAAAATATTTGATTCTTCATAATATGATTCGACAATGATTATGGTGTGACGAACCAAAATAACGAGATTAAACATTGCACAGGCACGCGACTGATGGAAGCCTGATAATCTCATTATGCTAATGTTCTCTATGGACTCTATATCATGTATTTTATCAAAATCCCGATAATCACCTTCCACGTATTTGCAAGCTGCTCCCAATAAATTGAAACTCTTGCATTTTTTTGACTTATTCCAACTCCACTTCAGACTCCAGTTGTGCATTTACCAATGAATTAAAGAGGCGATTATTGGACTCCTTTACACGTCTATAATCTTCCTTTGTTGTAATCTTTATGTATTTTACTGTCTTCTCTCTGATGTGCCACATCATCAATGCTATGAGTAATGCATAAAATATTAGAAGCATTACAAATTTGATTCTCTTCAACTTACTTTAAATTTGAATCCCTTAATAATAATATTGACAGACCTAGGAGAATATCAGAAGACGTGGACACCAGCAGTAAGAAATAATACGCCATCCTTGAATAGTTAGGAGTTTTCCATGGAAACGAACCATTCAATGATAGTCGCGATCATTTTGTAATGACCGCGGCCTTCATAATCAATTGGCACCACCAAATTTGCGCTAGCAACTCTTCTCTTAACCCAAACAAAGTATTACTCACTTACATATGAATATTAAATGAATTCCCAATGTTATGCCAATTGTGGTGACTCCGTCGCCATTCAAATTAATATAAATCAACCTGCCTTTCAATACTCTCGTCTTATGCTCTCAAAGTTCCTTCACACCTTGAAAAATTTTGCTTAGTCAAGTCTGATCAGATTTCTTGAACCTGGCTCTGATACGATGTTAGTTTTAGATCAGATTTAATAGAAAGCAGAAAAGTAAACATAGAACAATGAACACAGAATTTTATCCTGGGAAAACCCTCCTAATTGAGGGAGAAAAACCCAGCAATTTATTCACTTATAACTCAGAAATAGAAGTGCAGAAATAGCACTCAGAATCAGGCCCTAGAGAGGCTGAATCTCTTACAATAGATCAGCACTTAAAGATAGTGCAAATTACACAAAATAATACCTCTTCTCCTTGAAGCGAATATGCTCCTCTTGAATGCAAATCTGTTGCTAAATGAAATTGAAATTGGAATGGAATGATTGATTTCTTAATGTGGAGACTCTATCTCCATTGTATATCAAACTAGGCAAGCTCTCCTCTTGAGCCGACCTAGAAAACATATTATTTGATTTACAATAGAAAGGCTAACTTGCCTTGAAACTTCATTCTTAAGGAAAATACCTCACGCAGCTACAAAAAACACTAACATTTAACACAAATAAGAATGTTGCCTCTACTCACAAAATGAAGGTAATTGAGTGTACTTCATATATGGATGATAGAATCTCTTGTGCAACTATGCAAAAAGGTGCTAATGTGGTTAGAGATAATGCTCAAGATGAGGATGAGGTTCTCAAGATAAACCGATTTGATAGAGTTTGGTACAAGATCTTTGGTTAAAAACAAAGACACCCAACACCGTACTCTTTAGACTGGCTGAGGCAAGGTAAAGAGAATTTAGTCAAGATGCAATGCACGATCAGATTTGCAAACTCCATAGACTTCAAGAATGAGGCAATTGTTGATGTCCTTCCTTTGCATGTCTGTGGTTTAGTGCTTGGAAGTCCCTACTTCTATGAATGGGAAGCAATCTTCTATAGGAAGTTGAATAAATACGATAGATTATGAATGGAGAAAAGATGATGGTAAAGTCATATGAAAGGAAATTCAAAGTGTCAAGGGTTAAGTCCTAAGCAAGCATCTCATTAATGCAAGTGGAAAGTTCGCATTGTTAAATTTGTGGGGAAAGAAAGAAGGTGAGCATGTGGCAGTTGTTAAAACTATGCATTGGCTGATGTGGACCAGATAATACACCAATTTAGTGAACTATTTGAGGAGCCTGAGGGTTTGCTCCCTCACAGATCCATAGAGCATGAAATCCAATGGTTGCCTGATTGCCCAATTGTCTGCTTCCCAATATAGGTCTATACTAGCAAAGGATACTAGGGGCTAACAAAGTGAAAAAGAAGCTGCCTGAGTTATTTGAATGTGGTGTCAAAAGGCCCAGCACATCACCATGTGGTTCTCATACAGTGGCGGTGCCAATGAAGGACAGATCTTGGCACATATGCATTGATTACAAGGCATTCAACAAGATTACAATAAAGAATTGGTAACCTTTAACGAACATAGATGATTTGATATAGCAATTGCAGCATACTAAATACTTCACTAAGTTGGAATTGAGGTCAATTTACCATCAATTAACAATAAAAGAAAAGGAAGTTTGAAAAACTGCTTTCAAGACTAGACAAGTATTGTTTGAATGGTTAGTGCTTCCACTTAGGTTGTCCAATGCACTAGAAACCTTCATAAAATTAATGAATAAAGTGTCACTGTAATGTCCCCATTTTTACACCTTGTTTCATAAGTATTGGCCAATTTCTAGGGTTTTTTGTAGGCTTCCAGATGAGCTGGGAGAGTTCCAAGATATTTGGAGGATTCATGTCAACATTTCCAGAAGAATATTTTGATGTTGCCAATAAGCTTTTGTGGGTTATTTTGGATTTTTTTTGGGCCTTGGTGGGCAGTATTGTTATTTTTAGCAATGTCTATTTTTAGCAACTTGCTATTTTTAGTAAGTTTCAGTGTCATACAGATTGGGCCAATTTGGAGTTTGGACTCACTATTTTTAGCAATTTTCTATTTTTAGTAAGCGCTATTTTGACCACCTAGTCTTGGCAGCAATACAGTGCAGGGTTTCCAATTTTGGCAGTGGTGAATTCAGATGATTTTTGGAGCAATATTTATTTACCACCACTTAAGTCTCGAAAAGGTAACTTTATGACAAGAATTCATTTTATGACCCCTTGTGCTCAATGCCTAGGAAAGGGTCACTTAAGTTGTTTTTAAAAATGCAAATATTATTTCCTAAGGTGGATGCCAGGCTTGAGGAGTAAAAAGAAAATTAAAATAAATCAAATGTTTTCTCATGGAGATGGGCGTCCCTTTTTGGAGGGAAAAAACATTTGAAATTGGTGCCCTAATTCCTATATAAGCCCAACTTGTGCTCTCATTTGGTTTATGCTAATGGATGATAACGAAGTGCTGTCAGTTTGAGATTGGATTCTTCAAATCCTTGAGGATGAAAACCCTCAAAGGTTTGTTCTAGTTTTGAAGTTGAAAGACACTCCCTAGTTGGACTGTTGTGGCTTCAATTCAGGAGCTACCATTAGAGCTTATTGATGAAGTTTCAGTTTTAAAGTTTTGATGATGGATTGCTTTGATGTTTACTAGTGTTGCTAGTGTATGGTTGAATTTGTTTCAGTGCGGATTGGAGAGAGAGTTTCAAGGTTTTCCCTTGGTAGTTGGGCCGTACCATTTCACCTACAGGCTGTTCCACTTAAGAGGATGTTGGGGTTGAGTTGAAGGGTTTTTGGAGTTTAAATTGCTGCTACCTCTTCCTTGGTAATGAGCAACTCCTTTTGAGGGGTTAAGAGATCCTTAAATTGCTGGCACAAATTTCTATACAGGTCGTACCTCTGCTGCAGCAGCCGTACCTGTAGGCTGGGCATGGCAATCTGGGAACAAATTGCTGCCCATTAGGAGGAGTTTAGACTTGGGTTTGAGGCACCTATACCTTGCAAGCAAGTCTTTGCAATCAGTTTGGGAGTGGACCTTGGTCATTTTGGGCGGTTTGGAGATGATCTTTAGGGCTGCCTGTTCCTGCACACAATGAATTTCTGAGTATTGCAGACCTGCTGCAACAACTTTCTAGTCCTGATACAGTCCATTTGGGGTCATATTGTGAGGTGTAATAATTCTATTTAGAGTGTATTACTTATTTCTTCATCTAACGACATTCTTGGGAGGTGTTCCATTCTGGTAGCTTGCTGATTGAAGTGTAACAGACATGCAATTTTATATCAGACCTGTGTTGCTGCTGTTCAGATCAATTTCCAGACCTCAGGTGCCTTTGTGAGGCATACCTGCTCATTTTCATTAGGGGTTAACTTATCTTGGTATTGATTTACTTGGGGAATCTCATTTCAGTGGATTGAATGTATTTGGGTGCTAATCTCATATTCCTGTCACATTAGCAGCTGGTTTGTAACTGTTTGTATCATTTGTATTGGGAATTCTATTGTAACACTGATTTGGTAGTACCATTCAGTGATTTGCTCTTCTTTGATTTGGCTACTTACCCCATTGAATAAGTGGTATTGTATCTCACCCCACTGAATAAGTGGTATCTTTCATATTCCACTGAAGAAGTGCCTGCTGGTACTTACCCCACTGCAAAGTGGTCTTTGTTACACTCACCGTTGAAAAGCAGAAGAGTTCTTATTTTCATTTGCTCTACTCACCCCACTAAACAAGTGGTTTCTTCTAGCATTGCAATGTAAACCTTGCCACCATATGCTCTCACCTTGCCCACATTGGGATCTGAGTGATCAAAAAGTGGAAGGTAATTGATTACAATTGATTATCTTTTCTTATTATGTTATTACTTGCAATGTAACCCTTGCCACCATATGCTCTCACCTTGCCCACATCAGGATCTAGGTGATCAGAAAGTGAAAGGCAGTTGATTACAGTTGATTATCTTGCTCATGTTGCTAACACTAATGAGTTACAAATTTGAAAAAATTAAGGGTGGGTTACTATAGTCACACCCTCTCATCGATAGGTGTGTGATTATCTACTTGGATGACATTTTTGTGTTCAGCCAGGACATATGAGGAACTTGTTGCTCATCTAGAAAGAATGTTGCAGATTTTGAAGGAGAACAAACTTTGGTTGAACGGTAAGAAATGTGATTTTTTTATGCAAAGTTTAATTTACCTTGGGCATGTTGTAGAGGATGGTGTGGTTCATATAGACCCAGCAAAAGTTGAGGCTATTGTGAATTGGCCGAAACCCACAAGCATAATAGAGACAAAGAGCTTCCTTTGTGTAGCCCAATACCTAGGAAAGTTTGCAAAGCATTTTCTTTCATTGAATGCAATAACAAGTCATTGAAATACTTTTAATAGAGTAACATGCAAAATAAGGCATTCGAATAGTTGAAGAAGCAAATCAGCAATCCAACTATGTTGACTCTTCCCAATTTGCAACGACCATTTGAAGTGGAAATATATGTAAGCAATTATGTTACAAGGGTTGTTCTAATGCAAGGAGGTAAGCCTAAATGCTACCATTCTGAATTGTTCCATGGGTCTGTCCTTGGGTATTGCACCTATGATAAGGAGCTTTATGTGTTGGTGCAAGCAGTTAAGAAGTAGAAGCTTTAATTGTTGGGCAAAGAGACCATCACGTATACAGACCACTGGCCACTACAATATCTACAAAGTCAAATGAAGCTTAAATAGGCTCATCATTACAAGTGGATGGTTTTTCTTCAGCAATTCCACTTGGTTAGGTATAAAAAAGGTGTATCCAATAAGCTTGCTCATTTATTGTCTAGGCTACCATTACTATCAGCTATTTCTACTTTGTCTCTTCTTGAGCTATTTCTAAAATTTTGGGAAATTTGTCCACAAACCAAATTTGACCAACCAGACCTCCAAAGCTTGAAGTTATCAATCTCCAAAATGTTACAACCTAGAAATTGTCTTATTTGGGAAAGAAATAAAAACCTCACATGTTGATCCAGCTAGCTGAATTATTTTGCGGACAAAGATACATCAAAGTATTGCAGATGATGATGTTAAAGCACTCATACCATGATTATTAGCATGTTACTCACATACAGACCAATAAATCACACACAATAGGCAAACTAGTAAGAAGGGTAAAGGGTTGTCAATCTTATAAGATACAATTCAAGCCCATCATAATAATAAAGTGCGCCTTCAACAGACTGACACAAGGCAGAAATTAATGCAAATAATTCTGCTTGAACAAGGACAAATGCCAAAGCCTTGGCCCTTCTTGTATTCACCAGCTCCAATGTCAGTTTCAACTAGAGACATAACAGGAAACCATGCAAATGGAATTAACATTTTAGGATTTTTCCATCAGGATTCCTTGTGCTTATTTATAATTAAGACACCTTGTTCAACTTATCTGCTGACAAAATGACTCCTTACAAATCCTAAACCAGACTGAATACCTTATACTATAACAGCTTTGACATGGATTTTGTAAGACTGACCATCAAATTGTTTGATTAATTCATCTATTTCAAAGAAAATAAGGTTATTAATAGCTCCAGAAGGTCCATATTATAGAGAGAATCTTTAATCAATAAGTATTTAATTCAAAGAGGAGGAGGATGGTGAACAGAAACTACTATGAGATTGTAATTCATTTAAGAAAATCATGTAGACTATGATTATAGTTGACCCAACAATTTGACAATTTTGATCTAAATGTAATTCCCAATAATGTGGTAGAACACAAGGATGAGAAAATCAAGTGGAACCTCTTGGGGACCTCCTGGTACCCCTATATAGCCTTGAAAGACAAGCTGGGCCAGGTAGTATTGCAGGCATTGCTAAAGACTCCAATAAAACTATTCTTGCATGGTTCCATAGAAGAATTAAAATTACCTGCAGTTGATATAGCAGAGGCTTTGACAATCAAGGAAAGAAGTTGGCATGTTGTCAATTCCTTGGTCAGATCCCTCATTCTGAAATTTACTTCCAAGATAATGATGGGAAAGATCTAAGAGGCCTCCCCAGACCCAAAATAATTGAGGCAATCAAACAGTGAATCAAGTTGTTAGGGACATTTGGTTTCTAGCTTTGGAATTTGATAACATCCTTATCCATTTCATACATGTCAAGAGAACAACCAATAAGCCCCCATAAAGATTTAAATATGAAACTCTCCACCTAAAACAATTGTCTTTCCTTGGGAGATGCCAATCTTGCATGGGATAGCTGATCCCAAAGACCCTATCTTCAATATTTGTTATATAATGCGATGTTCCCCATAGATGTGTCCTAGGGATTTTTTAGGCATTTTGGGGATGAGGGATGTCCTGGGGGCAGGTCAACAGGGGCTAAAATTTCCCACTTTGTCACCTTCTTCATTTTTGGAGGCCTCCTAGTGACATCCCTCAACATGGGGGATGTCTCTTGGGACATTCCCCACAAGGGAATCCTAAGGGGGTACCAATGACATCCCAACATCCTAGAGACGTCATTCCCCATGGCATCACAATTTTCACTCATGAAAATATACAAAAATCTAAATAAATTTAAATTCTAAAAATCCCTAAATGATTGTGGGGGCCCCACAAGGCCCACCAACATTAAAAAATTATATTTTGTTCCTATTTGCCCTAGCCCAATATCATTTTCATGTTTTCATTTGCATTTTCAGATTTTTGGTTTCACAAGTAAGGAGAGAGTTCAAGAAACTAAGTTGAAGAGAGGTGAAGGAAAACAGAGGACAAAGGAGGAAGAAGGAATGTAACATATCCTTGGTTTTCTTCTGTTTTTTTTTCATTTTTGTTTTGGTTTGAAAAGTCAAATATTTGGGCATAGCTGCGAATGATTTCATGTTTCATTGTTTTGTTCTCAAACCTTCAAAGCAGTTCTCACAAACTTCTATTTGTCAAGTTAAAGTTTTCAAACTTCCAAACATTACAAGCTTTCAAATTTTAACTTGTCCAAACCTTCAAACCTCTTTTTTTTACATGTTCAAACTTGCAAAATTGCTGTTTTATTTGGTTTTTGGTGTGCAAAAGCTGTTGTTTTTTATTGATTTTAGTGAGCAAAATCTGTTGTTTTTACGCTAAGATGTATTAAAAAAAATTATGTTTTTTATATTCATATTGTTGTTTTTGGTTGTATCTCTTTTCAATGTCAAGATGTGTTCATCTACTGGAAATGAAAACCTTGATTTGGGTGATGAATTTGAGGAAACTGTGGGGGAATCAATTGAGGGCAGACAAACCCCAGCTACAAGCAAAAGCAATTCAGTTGGGAGCGTATTGCAAATCGGATTGACCTTTGAGTTGTTGACAACATATGCCAAAGGCCCATTTAACAAGAAAACTTCTGTGCACCAGTTTGCAACATTGCTTAACACTAATAGGGCAAGCACTTTAGGTCGAAATGCAACATTTGCCTGGAGGATTAGAAGGACAGCATTACAAGATTCAAAGCACACTTTTTATATAGCCTTGGTAAAAGGGTTGGACCTTGTGGCAAACTCACACTTGAGGAGAGGATTGTGATGCTTGTATCATTTTTGGGGACATCACTACACCAAGAGTTTATTGTAAACCATGAGGTTTGGGTAGACCACTTGCATTTCCGACATTTGAAATGAGTGCAATTGGAATCAAAGGGGAAATAGAAGGTTGTAGGTTCATTATCACCAAACCCAATTACAAATGTGTTCAATGTGTAGGCAAAGGATAATGCAAATCGGGATGTTGCTGATTTCTATTTTGGTAACAGTATTCATTTCCATGTTGCTTAATCTCCTTATTATAAGGGTCTTATCACTAAGTTGGGCAAAGTTGGCAGAGGTTATTTGGGTCCTAAAAACACTAGATTGAGGATCACTCTCTTGGAAAAAAATTCTTCCAAGGTTAATCTATTGATGGAGGAGGAGAAGGCCAAATGGATAACACATAGCTATAGCATAAACATTGATGGATGGACAAACATTAGACATAGCGCACTCATCAACATTATATTTTTATGCATTGATGGACCTTACTTCTTGAGGGCAATCAATTGTTTAGGAAAATGCAAAGATGTTGAGTTTTAGTTTCAAATCTTGAGAGGAGCCATTGAGGAGGTTGTTCTTCAATATTAGTGCAAGCGATTACAGATACAACATATGTTTGTAAGATAGAAGGTTGATTGATTCAATCTTCAAACAAGCACATCTACTAGACCCCTTGTTATGTGCATTATTTGAAATTAGGATCTTAGAATACTAATCATCATAAATAAAATATAAAATAAATAAGAATTATAGAATCGTAGATTAAACACTGTTGGTGTTTCAATTAGCACCTCTAGAGTGCTTATTGGAAACGGACAGCTACTGCAAGTGTGTTAAAACTGCTCTTCGGATTATAGAGAGGAAGATCTCTCTTTGCTGATTATTCTATGTAAAAGAGGTGAAATAAGGTTCCTATCTTTTTTACTCAGCAGTAGGACACAAGGGTGCATAAACACAATGTGTCGTAGCTAAGCTTTTCTCTAGTTTCCGCAGATCTTAACTACGACTAACTAGCTTCTAGACTATCCTACCTCCTCAAGATAAATAGAACATGAGAGCGTAGGAGCGAAATGGATGGGTTGGATTACTTGAATCCACCGTCTCTGTAGAATATGGCCGAGGCTCTGAACTCTCAGATATATGCCAAGATAAGGTTTTATGCAAGTAAACACTCTTCACGATAGACTGGATCTCAGACTTGCCAAGGAGGAGGAACCCTTGTCCGAGGTATAGGCTTGGAAACAGCTTACTGGAAACAACAAGGTACAATGATTTGGCTAACAAGATTCTCGAGGAGGTGACGACACCTATCCAAAGTGTAGGCTGAAAGACATTTCATTAAACAACATCAAACAATAATGATCGATAACAACATATCCAAGGAGGAGGAACCCCTATCCGAGGAGGAGATTGAAACAATACACTATTGAGAACAACACTTTGAAAGAACTCAAATATTTAGATCAAACAAGAATGTGCCATCTGATTTTCTTCTTCAAGCTTCTTCAAAGAATTACAAAGGTCGGGACAGCAAAGGCACGAAATCATGCACAATTATGATCAACCAACAAACTCTCATCCAAGAGTGAACAGATACAAATAACCAAACTCTGGCAACAATGGCACAGCAATTTTGCCTAGCAAATAAAATTTAAACAAATAATGAGCCTAAGGCTTTTATTTATAGAGACTCAAAGGAGTAGGCAACCCTAAAATCTCCTTGAGTTAACAATCAGTTCTTGCCAATCAGCAAGACTTATTCCTATGTCTAAAAGTAGGTGAGCAAGCAGTTAACTGGAAATCTACTTCAATTAACTGAAACTAAACAAAATTCAAACTAGGAGTCTACCTCAATTGACTGACACCTAACTAAAGTGAACTTAAATTACATATGTGTCTCCAAAATAGACATCCACCTTTGAAGGAGATCTGAGATCCACAAATCGTGGGAGTCAATTAGACATCCTAGATTAGTGGGATCTGACATGCATGATCTGTGGAGATCTGGAGTCAACTTGGAAAGGGGCATCAAGTTGACTTCAATCGTATTTATTGCTATTTTGGAGGGTAGGACGTCCTTCTTTGGTGCTTTACACCTCTTCACCACTGGTCAACAAAGTCTCAATCCAGTCGTTGACCTCTTCGGCCCATGGGCAACTAATGCTTCTCAAGATGACTGCATGGCGTCTCAGCATTTCTTCGCCTGTCACAAGCTGTTGTTGATAGTTTATGCATTGGGCAGCTGCTTCATCCAACTGGATAGACATGGTTGCAATTTTGGCTAACTTCCAACCATTAGGGTCTTCAAGGAACAAACCACGGATGACGTCTTGAAACTGTCTATGTACCGTTCCCAACTCAATGTATTCTCCTCCCTCACGTTGATATTCTACTTGAGGGAAGGATATCACCAACGTTCTTGCGAAGTTGATAATATTAGTGACAATATGCCTATAGTCGATCCGCTCCACTGAATTGGCATCGTAGGCTCTCACCTTGTATGCCAATTGTTCTTTCCAATCAAAAAGATGGTGTTTGTTCTCAATGGTTGTGACTGATTGATATGCTAGTTGTAGATCAACAACTGTTGCTTCCTCTCCCGACCTTTCTTCTGCTGCCTTCAAGTCTGATTGTTGGATCTCT
The DNA here is from genome assembly GCA_007115665.2 of Sequoiadendron giganteum. NCBI lineage: Eukaryota > Viridiplantae > Streptophyta > Pinopsida > Cupressales > Cupressaceae > Sequoiadendron > Sequoiadendron giganteum. The sequence goes on along the minus strand of CM021104.1, from coordinate 333,782,611 downwards.
GCTCAGAGTCCATGTGCTCTATCTCTCAACTGATATGCTTCTGCCAATACACACCGTTCTCTGACAACAAACTCATCCACTTGACTTCTCAAATGTTTGTCGTATGTGATCAACTAATGATGGTTTCTCTCTGTTGGGAGATCTAGCAACTCTTGAGACAAAGCCGAGGAGTTGGCAGTGTCATGCATTAAGCTTGAAATGTACATTCTTAATTGCCGGTTTTTAGCCTTTAAGGCTGCTTTGTCTTGTCCATCCTTCATCATCCTTTATTGGACACTCGTTGAGGCAATTCCAAGAAGGTCTACCTCCACCTGATGAGTGGTCTTTCCAAGGTTTACCTTTGATAGCATGAAATCCTCAACCCTCACATTATGTATGTCTTTATCTTCAGGTGGGGCAGTAGTCTCTATGATGACCTCGTTCTCCGCATTCTTCTCTACATGTGTTTGCTTCTTTAACTTCTTTGTCGGCATGTCTAGAGGGACATGGCCGAACTCTGTGAAGTCAAGCTGAAAGGAAGGTCTTTCTCTCTTCCTTCCAAGTGAACTCTCCAACCAGATAGAATTTTGACTAGCTTCGCTGGAAGGAGGAACATGGGTCCTCTGAATGCTAGATGAACGAGACTGTGTTATGGTGATGTCTCGTGGTGGTGAGTCCAAGTCAATGGGACTTTGTGACCTCTGTGATGGTGGTGAAGATGGCGGCTTTGTTTCTATTACAAGCACCGTTTCTACTGTAACTGCTTCTGCAATGGGTTCCATCTCTGCAGTGATTATTTCAATTACTGGCTTTGGTTCAGTTGTAGCAGTTTCAACCATAGTTGGAAAACTCGGACTCGCCGCGGACTCGGCAGCCCAAAAATATGACTCGGACTCGGGACTCGGGACGGACTCGGGAAAAGACTCGGCAAGGACTCGGCAAAAAAAAAAACCGTAGTTTTACAAAAAAAACAAGAACAAATTAATGCATTTAGAGAATATAAGAGCTTAATTTGATTATCAAACACTCATAATTCAAAGATTACACATGTCATATGATCATCAAACACTCAATAATTGAAATTTAATCATTCATAGTCATCAAATACTCATAGTTTCACTTTCAATGTATAACAACATCACAAGTTTATAAATGTTTACATATAATCATGTCAAAAAGAGGAAAACATTAACAACCACATATAATCTACATCTTCCTCTTTCCCCTCCCAATGGTACTCAATTTTGGAGGCCTAGAACTAGAAGGTGCCCGTGTTGTAGTATCCAAACGAGGACTAGGAGATCGAGCAGGGGAAAAATGATATTCAAATGTGTCTTCGTTGTCCTCCATGGCATCCAATCTTGCTGCTTCTTCTTCTTCTGCTGCTGCTCTCTCTAATTCAGCAATATCCTCATCAGTAAGTAAGACATCAGCCTCATCATTTTGTTCATTAATAGTCCATTCACCATATGGATCAATGTCATCCAAGTCGATGGACTCGTGTGAAACACCCTCCACCTTCCTAGTTCGAAGGCGAAGGTTGTACCGAACAAAAACTAAATCATTTAGGCGCTGCTGAGTCAACCTGTTTCTTTTCTTTGTGTGAATGTTTTCAAATAAACTCCAATTGCGTTCACACCCAGAAGCACTGCATGGCTGCGACAAGACACGTATGGCTAGCTTTTGAAGATTTGGTGTGCTAGCACCATAGTTCTCCCACCATAGATCTACAAAAACATGTTTACAAAATATAAGTATTAAGAAATAAGAATAAAGTAAAAATCTATATCTAAGAATCAAGTTTCTAATTTCAATTTTTACCTGGTTGTTGTTTTCCTCTCCTTTCAATTGCTTGTTGGGAGGAAAAGAGTCTCCCCTCTGCACCCTTGTAGACCTTGAATAGATAAAAGAAAAAGTAAATCAAATATAGAAAATTCATAGATAGTCAAGGCTCAACATTGCAAATTCATAAATAAGATGTAACAAATCTCACCTCCAACTCATCAAGCACCTTATCTCTCAGCTCACTATCAGGCACCATCCTATCAATGCAAGTGACAACACCATCCATGACCTCCTCATCCGCCTTAAATGAGTCCAAGAAGTAGAACTTCGGATTCAAGAAGTAGGCAAAGGCATGAATCGGCTGGTGGAGTTGGTTTGTCCATCTCCGATCAATGATGTGCCATATGATTTCATATTTCCTTTTGTTGCCGCCATAGTAACGTGATATGGCCTCTTTGGCCCTATCCATGGCCTCATAGATGAAACCCATTGGCATGCCATCTCCATCCACCATACGAAGAACCCTCACCAAAGGCTCTGTCACCTAAAAAAATGAAAACAAATGTTAAATTATAACAAAATTAACCCCTCAAAAAATAAAAAACAGCAAATAGATTATCATGTATAATTTTTTTTGTGTGATTGCTACTTACCCCCATCAGCTCCTCTCCATTTTTGATGAATGTCTCATCAAAAACTATGCTAACAATCCTCTCCCCTTCAGCTCTACTGGAAAATGAGGACTCCTTCCAAGCATCCGACACAAACATTTGCTTGAGATGACCAATGGCACTAAGAATGCTTTGCAATGTGAGGAAGTGGCTAGCAAATCGTGTCACTCCAGGTCGCACAAGGTCCTTGCCATTTGTGAATTTCCTCATCAAAGAAAGCACCCAAGTATGGTTGTAGATAAATTTTATAACACTTTTTGCATCTTCAACCACTCTTTTGACCCATGAAATCTTTCCAATATCCTCTAACAATAGGTCCAAGCAATGTGCAGCACATGGAGACCATGCAATTGTGGGATACCTCTCGATAAGTACCCTACCTGCAGCTACATATGCAGCTGCGTTGTCCGTGATAATTTGGACAACATTATCAACTCCAACCTCCTGGACCACCCCATCCAATACTCTGCATAAAGTCTCAGCATTTTAACTTCATGGGAGGCATCTATTGATTTTAGGAACACCAATCCACCATTTGAGGCCACTAAAAAGTTCAGGAGAGTTCTATTCCGTCCATCTGTCCACCCATCAGATAAAATGCTGCAACCTTTTCTTCGCCAAAATTTCTTTTGCTCATCAACTACAAGCTGTGTATTCTTTACGGATTCCTCTAGCAATGGCCCACTCAAATCTTTAGCTGATGGGGTCTTAAACCCCTTTCCTGCAACTGTAAGGGCATTCACTAAACCTTCCCAATATGGGCTGCTTGCAACATTGAAAGGTAGATTATTGTAGTACCAAAAATTTGCAGCAGCCATCCTAGCTTCATGATGCTTTTCCTTATTCCAACCGGTACCTTCAAGTGAAGGTTGTGCTCCTGGAACATTACGTGGAATAAAATAATTTGGTCCTGATGAAGGACCGTGGTCAGCACTAGCAGTAGAATAGGAACCCTCAGGACTCTCACCAAAAGATGAATGTGGAGCACGAACGCTTGGACTTGCAGCAGTAGCACCATGAGGCATAGTTGGTGTAGAAGGGGATCCACTCATCACTGATGCTAGGGCATTCTTTGTTTTTTGTCTTTCATCTTTTTTTAGCTCATAGTCAGCAAGAAGGGCCTTTATCTCTCTAATAATCTCAGGAGTAGTTTTAGGGCATCCCTCCACATTTTGCCCAGGTATCCTTGCAAGGTGGTATTTTAACCTGTTTATTCCTCCTGTCATCCATTTCTGACATTCAGTACATGTCACTTCACCTTTTTTGGTTCCTGGTATTCCATACTTCCATGCAGGGTCTTTTCTTATTCCCTTTGGATTTGAAGACGACATTGCTGTTTCAAGTTCAACGTGGAAAAAAAAAAATCAGCAAGGGTTTGCAAAAAAATCAGCAAAAAAATGTGATTCAAAGTTTCATTTATTTGCAAAAAAAAAAGAATGCAAAACCAAGCTAGAAATAGTAGGAAATTAGGAATTAGGCTATTAAGGAAAATAGAAAAAAAATTTGGCAGCATATCCCCTTATTTTTCTTGATTTTTTTAAATTTTGAAAGCAAGAAAACAAAAAAAAAGAAATGTTAGATCACTTACCTGACTCTATTTTGATCTTTTTAGCTCTTCCTCCTGCCTTCTTTCAAGCTAAAACCAATTTGCAGACCTTAAAAACACCAATCTTCAAGTTAGAAATAACAAAAAAAAAAAAAAAAATGTATGGGTTTTAACCCAGTTTGACGCCCCAGTCGCGGACGAGAGTCCTGGGTCGGGACTCCTGAGTCCCGACCCAGGACTCTTCTGGACTCGACTCCCGAGTCCGTGGCGAGTCGACTCGGCTCAGCCACGAACTCCCGAGTCCGCCGAGTCCGCGGCGAGTCCTGAAGAGTCCGCGAACTTTGGTCTCAACTATCTCAGGTAAATTGGTGGTTGTCTCCACCTATACCTCTTGCTAATTTGTACTAGCAATTCCTTTTCTTCCCCACGTGCTCCCTGGCATCTGCATTTCTTCGGGAAGGATGCTCATCTTCTTTTGTCTGGGTCTCTTCCTGGACGTGGAAGGTAGTGTAGATTGAACCATTGGCGGCTCTGATCGAGGAAGTACTACCTTCCTTGTCTTTTTGTTGTCAAGGTAGAGTCGACTGTGTTTGACTACTCTACCAATTCTTTCTTCTATAGATGTACTCCCTTTCGTGTACCAATCTACTCTACCGAGTGGTTGTGCATCCACTTGATCCGTGAAGAAGGAAGAAAGAATTTCTTCTTCGTCCACAGATAAGCCCTCGATATCCTCCGACATGAAATCTGTAATTTGCAAGAGCTTGAATCTGCTATAATTCCTTCTTCTCACCTCGAACTCATCGTCGCAGTTGACCCAAAAATCTTTTATGGAAGATTCATGTGATAATCGATGCTCGAGATGTGCTGCGAAGAGTCCTCTTGGATCGTATGATGACCTCCTGTCAATGAGGTATTTGAGATTAAATCTCACTGTTTCCTGGCTCATCAACCTAGCATCGGCTGCAGTCTTGCATCTATAGAGTCCCATCTGAATGGGAAAGTTTGCAGTTGACTTCTTCTTTTGGCGAAGGTAAGAGATAACCTCGACCAACTGCCTCAGGAATTCCATGAACACTACCTTGTCTAAAGGGTAGCGTGGCATCATGGCAGGGTGGCCATTGTAGTCGTACACGCGTATGTAGGTGAAAGTAGGGAATTGGATAAACCAATCCGCCCAATCCACCATTGTCGCCTTGGCTACTAGTGAAATATGTACGTGCATCTCATGGTCTAGCTCGCACACAGTGTGCATGGTGAAAAGGTCATTCATCTTCTTTAAGTATCTTTCCGCTTGAGTAAACTCAAGGCGAGGAAAGTATTCTTGGACCTTCTACACACCCAAGGTTCCCACAGTGTTTAGTATTCTGAATTCGCCTTGGAAGGATATCAGGTATACCAAGTAGGAACACATGTGGAAACGATGCTCTTCTAGAAACCTGGTAAATTGTTGGTGGAGAGTGTCACTGATCAGAGAGGCTCAGTCGTAATGTTTTTTCTTGTTGATGATTTTGCCAATGATATAGAACATCCACGGTTGGAAGTGATTTCCCTCTTCCTATCCAGTGACTCTGCTGAGTAGAGTGATTAACACTGCGTACTCATCTTTGAATTCTCCTCGCCCAACCAATTTGGGCATGCTGGCTTTCTTCACTTTTAACTAATGTTCAACCATTATTAGTGAACATTTGTCTTTTGAAGCCTTGAATGCCTTTTTGCATTCCATCACATATACGACCTTACTAGTAGGGCATGGTGGAATTGCAAAACACGTCTCTATGTCCTTCGGCTTTAAGCTGCAAATCACCTTTCCGTCCACTAACAGGATTTCTCTTGTAGTAGGGTTGTAATGCTTTGTGCAAGCAGTTACAAGCTTAATGCTTTGTAAAGTGATAGGAATGGATGCAGCTTGGAACAAGCCGAACTCTTCAATGTTTTGCAATGTAATTTGGTTTATGCCCTCCAAGTCCTCAGAATTGACTTCCGGGTTTTTCTGCCATAAGTCTGTGTCAGTCGTCTTTAGATAATCATGGTACAAGACCGTCTTGGTCTTGTATTGTACCTGGGAGTACTGCATTCTGAAAGACTTGAAAATTGACTGGGCACTTGACCTTCTTCGGACACTTTCCCGAAACCCTTAAAAATAGCACCTACCGAGAAGTATTTTTCTGGGAAAAATCTGGCACGTGGGTTTTGTCCGTGCTTGGAAGCTAAACAGACCCAGTTCCTTGGATTTTTGATCTGGAGACTTTTTTGGAAAGATCCCTAAAAATAGGGGCAGCATGTTTGTTGATCTTGGCAAATCTGAAAAGATGGGTTTCACTGGAAAAATGCGTTGATCATACCAGATGTTCAGATCTAAAGTAATCTGTCGTTTCCTGTGAGACGCAAAGAATTTTAGACAAAAATAGAGGAAGTAGACAAAAGGTGGATTGGAAGTTATAAACTGCCACTTTGCAAAAATCTGCCTTTGGAAACAATCCTTGGAGAAGAAAACTTTTACCGTCACTGATCTTCAAAAATGTTGAAGATTCGTCCAAAACCTCTGCCAGATCTTGAAAATATGTTCTTGGGAGCAATATGTTGTTTTATCCTTCAACCTGCAAAGGAATAAGTGAGAATGGGACGCCTAGCATGAATATATGATGATTTGAGTTGAGATCGACCAAGTATGGATGCCAACTCATGATTTAGCTCTAATTTGGAGTTCAAAAAGGTGATTTCCACTGATTGTGGAGTGTTTGGCCTCTTTTTGCCTCCAAAACTTGCTAACTCAAGTCAACATATTGCTTTGACTTCTTTAGGCGTCCATCCTTGGAGTTTTGATCTTTTTTATCAATTTTGTAGGTTGAAGTGCCTCTGTTTGATCTTCGATCCTGGCTGCTCAGTTGATCTTTGGCAGTTGCTGACAGATCTGTTGTTGAGACAGGATCAGCTTGGCGAGATATGCCTGGGAGAAATTAACTCAGAAAAACGAGTTTGGACCTCCAAAATGAAGGGCACCTTTCTTCAAGACGGGCGCTTTTGGCAATGCGTTAGTCAATTTTTCATTGACTGTTCTTCGTTTTGACCTTTTCAGGGCCTCTGTGCTTTGATTTGACATTCCCATTGATGGATGAGTCGGATGACTCTGCTTGACGATGCATCGGGTAGCCAGCTCAATCCTGCTCAGGATGACTGACTTCTCAGTTGATGACAGTGAGTTTATGCCCTTTAAGCTCAAGGGCGCCCTTGGCCAACAGGGGCGCTTTTAGCTTGTTGACTGGTTTTGTCTACTCTAAAAACTGCCTACTTTGATCTTTGTCGTTAGATGATTCAGTTGTCAGATCTTTTCGTTGACACTCCTGTTGTCGAGATTGATCATGGCTAAGAAGGTCGTTCTGGAGAGCAGTAAGCATTCAGGTTGCATCTGCATGCCTCAAAGAAAGGGCGCCTTTCTCCAAGAGAGGCGCTTTTCCTCTATCCTTAGCCAATTTTTGGCTTGTCCTTTCAGTCTTCAATTCTGGCTTTTTTCGCTTGATCTCAACGTGTGATCGTTTGGCGTGTCTAATGGATTTGTTGTTAGATTGATCACGTAGCTAGGAGGAAGCTGAAAAGATGTCATGTATGAAGCAGTTGCTGATGGATTCCTCTAATACCTTGAATTGAGGGGCGCCCATGGCCAACAGGGGCGCTTTTACCATGAAGCTCTCTAACTTGGCATCTTCAATGCTTATAGATTCTCCATACTTTGCTAACGCTTCGCTAGAGTGATACTTGAATCAGATGATCTAACTGATAGATTCATTGTTGAGCTAGCACGAATGTGAAGGAGATGAATGATCTGAAGATGCAAGGTGATTACATTTGCCCTCTGAAATCCAAGGGCGCCTTTTTGGAATTTGACAGTTGTTTTGCCTTGGTAGCAAAACGTGCACCTTCCGGAGTTAGCCAAATTTTGGCTTTTTCCGTTTGAGAATTTCCTTCATTGAACGGCATCATTTTCATCCTTTCCCGCCATAACTTCTTCATTGGAGTTCTTAAAGTTTAGCCTTCAGTACCTGGTACTGAACAATTTGCCATTAATGGCTACGGAGCTCCTAACTTTGTTCCTGAAAAATGAGAATAGACCCACTAGAGTAAAACATATCTTTTGATGATTCTGACTTGATCAGTGTAATCGTGAAGTCAATTAGCCCTATCAAAATCATTTTCAATCATTTTCGGAAAGGTTCTATTTTTTAGGGTTTCCCTAAAAATAGGGGTATAAAACCCTAATTCTCAGTTTTTCAGAATTGTAATCTTAGGTTCCTTGACAAAAACCCACAAAGACCTTATGTTTGGTTTGACCTAAAAAATACTTTCGATGGCATTTTTACATTATTTAGCTCAATTTAAGCAAAATGCCAAAAATTAATTTTGGGTACAACAAACACATTACACAACATATACGGTAAACACTTGAGACATCAAGTGGATGAGTTTGTTGTCAAAGGACGGTGTGTATTAACAAAAGCATACCAACTGAGAGACAGAGCACATGGACTCCGATCAGAGATCCAGCAATCAGACTTGAAGGCAGCTCAAGAGAGGCCGAGAGAGGAAGCGATAGTTGTTGATCTACAACACGCATATCAGTAATTTACAACCACTGAGAACAAACGCCATCTCTTTGATTGGAAAGAACAATTGGCATACAAGGTGAAAGCCTACGATGCCAATTCAGTGGAGCGGATTGATTACAAACATTTTGTCGCTAATATTATCAACTTCGCGAGAACGTTGGTAATATCCTTCCGAGTTAAAATATCAGCGTGAGGGAGGGGAATACATTGAGCTCAGAATGGTACAAAGACAATTTCAAGACGTCATCCGCAGTTCATTCCATGAAGATCCCAATGGTTGCAAGTTAGCCAAAATTGCAGCCATGTCTATCCAGTTAGATGAAGCAGCTGCCCAATGCATAAACTATCAGCAACAGCTTGTGACAGGTGAAGAGATGTTGAGACGCCACACAGTCATCTTAAGAAGCATTAATTGCTCGGGGGCCGAAGAGGTCAACGACTGGATTGAGACTTTGTTGACCAGTGGTGAAGAGGTGTAAAGAACCAAGGAAGGACGTCCTACCCTCCAAATAGCAATAAATACAACTGAAGTCAACTAGATGCCCCTTTCCAAGTTGACTCCAGATCTCCACAAATCATGCATGTCAGATCCCATTGATCTAGGATGTCTAATTGACTCCGACAATTTATGGATCTTAGATCTCCTTAAAAGGTGAATGTCTATTTTGGAGACACATTAGTAATTATCGTTCACTTTTAGTTAGGTGTTAGTCAACTGAGGTAGACTCCCAGTTTGACTCTTGTTTAGTATCAGTTAACTGAAGTAGATTTCCAGTTAACTGCTTGCTCACCTACTTTTAAACATAGGAATAAATCTTGTTGATTAGCAAGAACTGATTGTTAACTCAAGGAGATTTTAGGGTTGCCTACTCCTTTGAGTTTCTATAAATAAGAGCCTTGGGCTCATTATTTGTTTAACCTTTATTTGCTAAGCAAAATTGTTGCACCATTGTTGCCAGAGTTAGCTTGTTCATATTTGTTCACTCTCGGATGAGAGTTTGTTGGTTGATCGTAATTGTGCATGATTTCATGCCTTTGTTGTCCCAACCTTTGTAATTCTTTGGAGAAGCTTGGAGAAATAAATCAGATGGTGCATGCCTGCTTGATCTAAATACTTGAGTTTTTTCAAAGTCTTGTTTTCAAATAGTGTATTGTTTCAATCTCCTCCTCGAACAGGTGTCGTCACCTCCTTGGATATTTTGTTGTCGATCATTATCGTGTGATGTTGTTTAGTGAGTTGTCTTTCAGCCTACACTTTGGACAGGTGTCATCACCTCCTCGAGAATCCTATTAGCCGAATCATTGTGCTTTGTTGTTTCCAATGAGTTGTTTCCAAGCCTATTACTCGATCAAGGGTTCCTCCTCCTTGGCAAGTCTTAGATCCAGTTTACCATAACAAGTGTTTACTTGTGTCAAACCTTATCTTGGCATATGTCCGAGAGTCCAGAGCCTCGACCATATTTCGTTACGCCGAGGAGTGATTTTCGTGCTCGCTTAATCTCTTCTCTCTCTAGGCATTTCTCCATTTTTCATGCCTTCAAAAAATTTCCTTTTGAAAAATTGGGTGGACTTCATAATCTTCTTGACAATGGCGCATTTTATCCTTGCCTTGTCCGAGGGCAGACTTGGCACTTGTTCATTCCACTTACCCTTCTCTCCATGGTGGACTCGGGCTTCTTCCTTGCTGGGCGCACTTTGGTCTTGCTTTGTCCAAGGGCAGACTTGGAGAGTCTCCTTGCCATGGCGGACTTTACCTCTTCTTCTTCCTAGGGCGGACTTCACCCCTTGTCTTGCCACTCACTTGGCTTGGGCGGATTTTGGAGGTTGGCTTCCATTGACTTTTGGGGGGGACTTTGACCTTTCCTCTTCCAAGGGCGGACTTGGGCTTCCTTGTGCCTAGGGCGGACTTCACCCTTCCTCAAGCCATGGGCGGACTTGGCCTCTTCTCTCGCCATCCATCTATCCTCCCAAGGGCAGACTTGAGCCTTCTCCTTGCCATTCTCTTCTAGGGCAGACTTCACCCCTTCCCTTGCCATGGCGGACTTGGAGACCTCTTGTGCCATGGCGGACTTCAGCTTTGGCTCGCTATTGCCTGCCTTTGGCATGCCAAAGGCAAGGGCGGACTTCATGCTTGGCTTGCCATTCCTTCTCATGGGCGCACTTTACCAGACTTGGCCATTTTGCAACCTTTTCACCATTTACCTTGATCTTCATGTTGACTTTTGGAGGCGTAATGACTTCATGCTCAGTGGAATCCCAAAATAGAAACTTTCCAAAAATAGAAAAAGCAAAAAGCATCCCTAAAAAATAGTAACTCCAGAATGGCCTAAAAATGCCAAAAAGCAAAAAAGCAGAATCCCTAAATAATAGGAAGTGTCAGAAATCATAGTTGGAAGACTCTGTTGGACTCGGCGCGGACTCTGCGGACTCGGGAGTTTGCAAGCTGGCCGAGTCGACTCGGCGCGGACTCGCGAGCCGAGTCTCTGGCTTGGACTCCCGAGTCCTGTGCCTGGACTCTTGCTGCAGCTGGAGGCTGCTTTCTCAGCTTTAAAACATGGTTTTTTTCAAAAAAAATTGCCGATTCCGTGTCGAGTTTTTTGCCAAGTCCGTGCCGAGTCCCGAGTCCGAGTCCGAGTCCTATTTTGGGCTGCCGAGTCCGCGCCGAGTCCGAGTTTTCAAACTATGTCAGAAATGACCAAAAGCACAGGCAATCCTCGTCTGTCGGACCTTCCAAGCCCTTCCATGACGTTTAGGCACACAAACGGGTTCAAACTCTTAACTTGGCCGGACTGACTCTCAAAAATTTATCCAAATTCTAAACTCTAGACTGGCAACGCAGAGAGTGAAACCAAAACTTGGGGGTCCCCATTTGCAATGGGGCGATGTGTGAAATAGGTCACAACACTTAGTACACTTTTTTAAATAGAAAATCAGCAAAGAGAGATCTTCCTCTCTATAATCCGAAGAGCATGTACTAACACACTTGCAATAGCTGTTTGTTTCCAATAAGCACTCCAGAGGTGCTAATTGAAACGCCAACATAATGCACAGAAGTTTGATATGTGATTGCTAAGTTTCCAAACTATTTCTTCTTGATCATAGAATATCTTCCACTAGATAATCAAATGTACAAAATTGGAAAAAAAAATTATGATGGAATACTTTCCCTTGAGTGAAGTGTCCATGACCTTCAATGCATTTTTCACTATTCTTTTTTTTTGGAAATAGAAGTCTTTAGTTAGAGTAAATTAACTTGATTATCATATATTAAGGTGGGATTTTTACTAGTACCCAAATGAAAAACTCTTCCACTAATATTTTAAGTCACATTGATACTTATGGAGCTACTTTTGTGTCTGGTCTTTTGGTTAAAGATCCATAGAAGGTAGCTTGTTTGAGTATTACTTCATCCATGGAATAGCACCTACACCATTTATTTTGAAGGCATAATTTGTGGTAAATTGCCTATAATGAGGATCACCGGCATAATCAATAACACAATAATCAAATAATTTTATTCTTGGTGCAAGAATAATAAAATCCATAATAGATTAACCTTTTAATGTGCATTTGTAATTTTCAAATGTTCATATAGTATTTTGCCAAAAACTAGATTTAGGTTTTAAATAAATACCAATTGTAATAACAACTCATTTGATCATATTATATTTCTTACAGTATTGGGCATACTTGTTTGAAATGCTATAATGATCCTAGAATATAGTCAATTTGAATGATGAAACAAACTTGCTTCATTTGTAATAAGTAATTCATGTATAAATGACATATTTATAAATTTTAGCCAAAAGATTGATTCAATACCCTCCAAAAATTGATGATCCATCCATCCTTATTTTACAACATCATTAAGGTATGTGACTGTCACAAACTTAAGTAGGTATGAGTTTCCATGTTTTTTAACTAGTGGTTAGTCATCTGCTAAGTATATAATCAAAGATCTATAAAGAAATTCTCTAAGAAACAGGTGAGATTTCCTTTCTAGGCTTATTTTTTGGATAGTTATTAGGACCATAACCACCCATTACAAATAGGTGAATAATTCAAAAAATTATAATAGATGTCTGAGTAATTCAAAACATGAGTAGCTACTGATCAATACCTTGATTAATGTTAGATATTTCCCTTGCAAGAATATCTCATTTAAACATGCTCGAAACTTGATCCATGTTCATTTCTTGAAGTGATAATTTAGTTAATTACAAAAATTTAACCAATTCGTCCAAGATAAGCTCTTGACAATTTATATGAGAGGCAAGTTTGGAGTCTTTAATAGACTCAAGACTAATTGCAAGTCAACACTTATCCATAAATGAAAAGGAAAGACCACAAGGTCGATATTATCAACAATTTCTCCTCTCCTTGCAAACTAGATCATAGTAACAGATGGAGTATACAAGAATATGGAACTCTAAAACCTAACTTGCAGCATTAAATGCTTTTCCTTGCTCGAAATAAGTATGGTAACATATTTATAATATGCAAGTAATTTAAAGGAAGGCCTGAAGGAAACGTATTCATTAATTGCAAGATTTACACAAAATGAATTTGCTGAAAAATCTTTTAAAATATTTTAGGTATAAATCCAAACTCCACAATGTTTGTGAAGTACTTGTTTAAAAACTAGACATAATGTTTGACTTGGTCTTAATTGTTAGAAAAGAATGTCAAAGGAAGTGAGTAAAATCAACGAATGCAACCTAATCTCAATAGAAACAAGGGATGGGATTTGAGCTATATGTGAAAGCCTATAATCAATGCCTTTAAATAGTAGTCTGTCTTGATTCTAGACATGTTATTTTGCTAATATTTCCAATCCATGCCTTCTACTATCACATATTCATTTTTAATTCAAATCGCTGAGAATGATAGGAGGACATGTATACTTTGATAATTAATTTCACGCTTTCTCTTTACAAAGATGTGATATTATATATTTCGATTTTCTATTAAAAGTAGTAGCTCTTTGAAAAAATGAGTAGTGTATTAGCATTTCCTAACCTACTCTAATACCATGTTAGGAATTAGGATCTTAGGATACTAATCATTATAAATAAGTATAAAATAAATAATAAAAATTATAAAAGCATAGATTGAACACATTACATGACATATATATGAGGAAAACCCTTTCAAGTTAAAAACCCCAAAGCATCAGTTTAATACTAAAACACTTACAAAATTGTCTATATAAATATAAATAGAACCTAAGGATATCACTTCTCCTCACTTCCATATGGCCTTTATAGTCTTGTGCAAAAACTCCAATTCTAATAAACTCTCAGTGAGAGAGAACCTCCTCAAATATAGCAATGGAAATTTACCTAAAGGGGTATTAGTCACACCTATTCAAAACTACTATTTATAAATAATCAATAATCTAATGGTTATTAGACTATTATTATTTTAAATGGGATATGCTTAAAAAGCATATTATATATATAAGGTTTTTATAAACTTATATTAGAACAATATATATGTGTTATAAGAGTATGGACCATAATAACAATATGTTCTAACATGCATGCTATGAACAATGCACTCAAAGATATTGGAAAGGTAGAGTAGGTCTAACAAGTGGTGGCAAATCCAAGAGAGGTGCAAATGTTCATTTGGAACCACCCACCTCATTGGCATTGTTTGGGACCTTTGCAAGGAAGCAATTCCTCAAGCTACTTGAGACCCAATTCGCTTCCTATTTCATTCTACCACTGAGGATGATTGAATTGCAAGAACCATTACAACTTACAATTATGACACGAGAATGGAATAGGTGGAAGGAATCAAAAACAAAGTATAGAGAAAGGGTGAAGGAGATTGAGGTTAGTGATAGTTTTTGGTTCAATGTTAAATATATTACGTCTTTTATATAACCTATTTTCATTGACATCAAATTTGGAGATCTTAAAATCCTAGTCTTAGGCAATTCTACAAGTGCATTGATAGGATGCTTGCTAAATGAAAGCCACCATTCATGAGAGAGTCCACACCTTGAAGTTCTACGCCTGAGAATATGCATCCTATCAACTTGAAAATGTGGGAGAAGTCGAAAACCCTCTACACATGGTTGCATATTCTTTGAATCCAAAGTAGTATGTGGATAGACCTAGCAAACTTCTTCCCATTGATGGCCATGAGTTGAGCAATGGCCTCATGAAGGCCTTAAAGAAAATGAATAGCCCAACAGAAGCTTTAGTGATCAAGTTGAGTATAGCCACAAGAATTCGGCAAGGATTGATAGCAAATTTTGGCACAACACAAGCTAGTTGGTGGTGAACCTATGGACCTCCATAATTGTTGTGTAGACTTGCCATTTGTCTCTTCTCTCATAGGTTTCTAGTCCATCTACTACTAAGAGGAGCTAATCCACATACAACTTTATCCACTCTCTAAAGAAGAAGACTTACCTTTATAAGAGCAAAAGTATTGATTATTGTGCATACTGCATTGTGTCTCAATGATTGCAAGACACGAGTGTAGGCAAAGCCCAATAACACAATGGAATGTAGAGCTTGAGGAGACACAACAAGGTGATTAGGAGAAAGAAGCGAAAACAAGATTGGATGGGCTCACATTGCAATATATGGATACATTCTCTTCCAAGAATGTTAATGACAAGGAGTGTCCAAGATATCCAATTGATGATTATGGCTCTAATTTTTTAGCTTGTTGCTCAAACAAAAATAGATATGGATATCATTTTTTGGCATTCCAATTTTATCATTTTGATGCTTGTCACTTGTAAACTCTAAATGGTACTTTCAACTAACTTGTAATGGATTCCAATTTTCAAATTTTCAACTACTAAGATATTCAAATGATAATATTTATGATTTCAAATAGAGTTGTTTAATTGTTATAACTTATCAATTATCTATATTTTCATTTCACTTTATCAACAATATATATATTAGAAAATTTTAAAGTGGCATAGCCAAAAGCTTCTGAATTAGGGGTTAGTTTGAACCAATTTATGTGTCTACATGTGGAAGATTAGCCCATCAATGCCTCTAATGCTTTTAGAAGAGTTATAGCCCACCCCGATGTCATGGAAAAGACTACAAATCCCCCCAAAGTTGCAAGAGGTGAAGGAAATACATGCCTTGTTAGCAATAGAAATAAAAATGCACAACAAGAACAAAAGGAATTGAGGTTAGGACTCCCCTCCAATGAAAAAACCCCAATGAGAATTGAAGACACCATAATCTTCCCTGTTAGAGACTCACAACCCAAGTTGATGTTGTTTAACACTTTAGGCCTAAATCCCAATGATGTCACCCAAGCTATCGCTATTCTTACTACATCACAAGAAGTTGCTTCCAATTAACTAAATGAAAGAAATGGTGCCTCCTAAACGAAGGTCAAACCCCTCAGCTATGCTACAAAGTCCCCCATTCTAGAATTTGAAGACAAGATTAGGAAGTTATTCAAGGTGAACACTTTTCCACTTCGAAATGGGTTAATAAGTAGATTTAATCACTTGTGATCAAGTCTTCTAAATCTACACATGAGGATTGTTTAAAGTTTGAAACCTAGCAACCATTTATGGAAGGTAACCTAGAAATTTATCCTTGTGATCACATATATTTTATTGCAATATTTGACTATGTGAAGGATCAAGATGCAATTATTAGTCATCTCTAGATTTGGGGCCAATATATGCTCACACTCAAACCCTACCATCCAACCTTTAACCCCTCTACTGAATCTTTCAAGGTTATGCCTATTTGGATCTCCCTTCAAAATCTTCCAATTCAAGATTAGTTTAATTCATGTTTTGAAGCCACTGGCAATTCTTTGGGCTATTTCCTAGTAATAGATTTTGACATCTCAAATTTCACTCATACAGTTTTTGCTTGCATCCTTCTTGATCTTGACATTTCAAATGCCCTTCCCACAAATATTCTTTTAAAATTTCTGATCGTCATTGGACTCAAACTCTGGACTATGAGGAATTGCCATTTCAATGCCATGGGTGTTATAAAATAGGACCAAAGTAGTCGAGTACACCCACACCCCTCCCTAGGCATGTGTACCACTATACCCGATATGGGTAGGATATGGCACAAATACACGTTGGATATTGTACCCATGCGTGCCCAGAAACCTTGATTTCTAGCTATGCCAAATACTATGTGATTTGATTTTTTAAAAATTTATTGTGAATCTCCGTAAACTTAATTTAAAAAAACTTCAATCATGCAATTCTTTAAAAAAATTGTATAAACAAAACCTACACCAAATAAGGAAGACAAATGAAATGTTTTTCTATTTCAATGAACCATTTTTTCAAGTCTTCTTGCAACACAATTGTACTTTTTTTTTGGTGTTTTAAATTTTATAGATTTTAAAAAATTAATTGTTTATAATTTTATATTTATATTATGTTGTTTAAATGTTAGGGATTTAAAATTTATTTTTTAAATATAAATAAATTTATTATTACATATTGTTTATTCTTTACTAAATTATTAATATTTAAATTTTAATATTGTTTTAATTTATATTTACTTATTCTGTTTTAGTTTTGAAATTTTAATTAAGATTTAAAAATTAAATGTGAAAGTGAATTTTTATTTTTTAAGTTAGATTATTATTGTTTATTTAGTTCTTTATAGTTAAATTTTAAAATTTTAAAATATTTAGATGTTTGTATTTTTTATTTATATAATTATATTTAAATTTTACTTTATTTTATTTTAATTTAGATTTAAATGACATGATTGTTATTTAATTAGGGGTCCCAGTTTGTATATTGTAAATTGTTAAACCAACTTATAATTATTTATGTAGCAATTATGTATCTATATTGTTTTTAAAATAATGAAAATATCCTCTAATAACTTAGAAAATTATCCAGCCATATCCAATTTGTATGTGCTTTATATGAATGTTGTATCCAGTCATATCCATATTAGGGGTCTTCAAAAATAGTTGTATCTGTAACCGATACCATATCCATATTTGTATCCATATCCATGTCCATGCAACTTTGAATAGGACACATCGCTGCTAACTACCCCAATTCCAAGCAAAATCAAGAATGTCATGCCTCATAGTGGAAAGATGCTCTACCACAACATTATAGAGTAGAAGGTTATCTAGGGGACTCACAATCCCCTCCCATGCACACACAGGGGTTGTCATCTTCGCCTAAAAGCATCAGTACCACTCAAGATTTTGGATTACAGCAAAAAGATGATTTTCAAGTTAATAAAGAATCAATTTCGCCAACAAAAAAATATTCTTTTCTTGTTAATAGATCTCAGGCTGATGCAAATGAGTCCCATCCCTCCTCAAAATCTGTTGATGAAGGGAGCATTAGATCCAACAATAAAGATTTCAGTGGTAGTTATTGGGGTTCAACCTTCCTTTGCTCCTCCTATCAATGAAAATATCAATGAATCATGGACTATAGTGCAAACAAGAAAGAAAGTCCCAGCCAAAAAGGATCCAATTTCACACAACATGCATCTTCCATCCCAAATCTTACTAGGAGAAAATGTCTCATAATATCATGAGACATCTAGGTTCTAATGTAACTTGATATCATGCACCTCTGTTAATGGGTTTGATGCATCTCTTTATGTTTATTTCTTTACTTTATTCAAAAGGAGCAGCCCCCTAAAACCGCAATTTACAAATCAAAAAAAATAAAAAATAAATCAATTATCGATTTTGTAGTGTGTTCTCAATTCTATATTTATTATTTATTTTATACAATTTGGGTAAATTATTGTGTGTATATATATAGCCATCCCCTATTATCCCCAAAACCTCATTCTTTCATCCCCCCATTTCAAAAACTAAGAAAAATATTTTATTAATACCAATTGGATGTGATTTTTAATCAATGGATTTCCCCACCTCCTCATCTGCAAATTCTAAGTCTACCAACAATGGTGCAAAGACTAAAGATTCTCCAACAACAACCAATACTACTTGTATTGTTGCTAATAAGATGGATGCCTCCCACCCAATTGTGGAGGCAGTCTTGGGTATTAGGCCTTATGACTCCTCTCATCCCAAGGATTTACTGCCTGCAGCACTCGTCACCCCTACAAACTAAAAGATGCATTGAGTTCAATCACGCTGTGGGGGAAGATCATCCTCAGAGCACTAGGGTGCTTATTGCTCCTACAAATGCTCCAGCATCTCCTTCAAAGCAGCAATGGTGTTGGGTTCTAAGTCAAATCATCTTGTGCACAAATATCCATCTAGTTCTTACACTTGGGAATGAATTATTGAAGTAAAATTTTCAAAACTAGGGCTGATTTGTAAATTTAGTTTTTTATGCCAAGTCTTTCATAGCTACATGCAAGGAATACTAAAACCTGGCTCCCTAACCTTAAGGATTCTGTTGAAATTTATCCGAGTGCTTAAAGGATTTTTGTTCTCTTATGTCAATCAAGAGAAGATTGGTGTTTAATTTGGAAAAAGGCCAGTGATTGTGGGGCAAACATGTGTTGTTGGTAAGCCACGGTTCCCTGCCTTTAACCCATGGTGGAAACTTTTTCCATTCTAACAATTCAAGTGTGTTTGCCATACCTTCCACTTCAATCCTAGGTTGACTCCAATTTTTAGGGTATTAGAAACTTGTTAGGCAAATTTTTAGCATTAGACCTTGAAACCAATGGTTTGATTCATTCTACATTTGCATAGATTCAAGTGGAGATGGATATTTCAAAAGGCTTACTAGATGAGATATGGCTGCTAATGAAAATCAAGTGAGCAAAAAAGTCCTAGAGTATGAAAATATAGCATTTAGATGTAGAAGATGCTTTTGGGTAGGTCCTGTTGCTTGAAGTTCCTTGTTGGGCAAACCAAAAACCCCCAAAAGGCAACATGATGAAAGGAAGCGTGTTTATCCCATTTATCAATAATGAGAACAGTGCCTATATCTTCTAATGAAGCTAACAGATCCCCTCTAGTTGCAACCCAGAAGCTACCTCTTGTAGAAAGGAAAATAAAAACAATGATTGCAATCAAATGTTGCAAAAGAGGCTTCTCCATTCCCTTCATGGTATGCAAATGTGTAATGTCCCCATTTTCGAGAGCATCAGAGTTCAAAGGATTAGCCTATCATGTGACCCTCATAGGTTAGTGTTCAGTGATTAGAGGGTCCATTTGGGCGTTAATGAGCTCTTTAGGTGGCAATTGACAATGTTTACTTCTCCTATTTGTTGGTATATTCTGAGGCTAGGCTATTCAAAGGTTTCTAGTTCCGTTTTGAGGCACTTACTATTTATGGTAAGTCAGTTGAGTGTTAGTGGCCAACCTTTCTATTTTGGGAAAGGCATTTGGATGTGCAATGGATGCAGTGGTTGACTTCCTGGTTCAAACAAAATAGCAAAATGATTATTGTGAAAGATATATAATTTTAATTATTATTAAAGTTAAGCTTTAATAATAATTAATTAATTAATTATTTAAAAGTGTATCATAATGATTATTTGACTTTATATTATAAAGGGGGCATTAATGATATTAAAAGTCAAATTAAAAAGCACATTGGTTTATGAGCCCAAGTGTGAGATATCATAAAGTACAACAAAAGCACATTTTTAAAATATATTTTTAATGATGAAAAAAGATTCTTGGGAATCGTGCTTTTTGAGGAGGATATAAAAGCAATGAAATTTCATTATTCTATTCATTCAATACTTATGCATTTGAAAGCTTTTGCTGGAGAGAAGAAGAAACCAGGGTTTCTGCATTATTTTGATCTTTGAGAACGTAGCCTCTCATAGATTCAAGCTTCTTGAGGTTGTGTAATATCTTTTGAAGGTTGCTCATACAGATGGTTGTATTCAGCAATCATATTTGTGCATATTGATGAAGTTTTGCAAGGGTTTGAAGGATAAGCATTGAGGAATCAGAAATACATTTGTTGATGTTCGTATTAATTGAAGACCACACAATTGTTGGGTCGTACTTTGTTTCAGTTGAGCCGTACAGACCAATAAATGCTTGGTTGTACAACTGGTGTGAAGGGCATTTTATTTCAAGGCTGAAACGCCTATCCCTTTGGCTCATTCTCACTCCCATCATGGGCGGCTGCTTATTTGTCATCATTTTCAGGCATCTATGTGTTGGAGAAATGGTTCTAGAAAGCTTGGTGTCCATTATTGAAGGGTTACAGTATGCTGATAACCTGTTTCAGAATTGCAAATCAGTTCGCCAAGGCTGCTTCCGGGTATGAGGAATGTAGAAGCTTTCAATAATATATTTGCATTTGAAAAAGCCAATGTAATTAGCATTTATTGAGTCAAGGAGTTTATGCTTGCACTGCAGTCAGTTTCAGTTTGGTTCCCTTAGTTTATTTTATATGCATCTCTTGTATTTATTTGGCATCAAATATCAAAAATTGCAACAAAAAAAAGAAAACTTCAAAAGACACACAAAAAAAAACAGTCAGGCAGTTCCATAGAAAAATAATTTGGCAGTAAGGAGGATTATTATAGTGGTATCGGAGCGATCAACTGCCATCCTGTTGGGGGTTTAAATTATTTACCCAGTGAGCTCACATTTGGCATCATTTGAGTGATTAGCACTCTTGTATGCAGTTTCAATGTTTTTCCAGTCAGTTTTGATTATGGGTTCAGTCAGTGACAAGGAAATGGTAACAGGTGATAGGAAGTGGTGGGCTAGAACTCTTTATGAATAGGGTACCAAACTTCGCAGCCAACCAAATTTGGAGTATGATATTTTGGTCACATTGAGAAGAGTGGAAGAATGCTTAAGTCTGGTTGGGCAGTCACATTCTTCGTTGTTACAAATTGCTATGACTTCAGCAGTGACGTCGTTGGGTGAGCTTGAGTATTTGAGACACAGAGACAATGAGATTAGGCTCATTGTTGCCCTCTGCATTAGTCAGATTATGAGGATCATAGCTCCTCGGGTTCCCTATGATGTTGGCACAATGAGGGAAGTATTGCAGCTAATTGTTGACAGTCTGGTTGGGATAGGAGATATTAGCAATCCTTCTTTTGGAAAGAGGACCAGAATTCTTGAGCTGATGGCACAGGTGAGATCGTACATTGTCATGATCGATTATGGATATCATGATCTTGTTTTGCAGATGTTTCGTCTGTTCTTGGATTCAATTAGTGAGAGTCATGGAAAATCTATCCAAGACTACATGAGGACTATCATGGTTTCAATTATTAATGACAGTGATGACATCTCTCAGCCTATCTTGTTCTTACTTCTAGCTGTTCACAGGCAAGAACAGGTGATATCTCCAGCTGCAAGTGATTTGATGCACAGTGTCTTCAAACAATGCGAAGACAAGTTAAGACCCTATTTGTTTGAAGATGAGCAAGTGCAAGAAAAGAGGGTAAAATTTGAAGTGAATGACGATAAGCTGACCCTATTTTCAGCGCTCAAGAAGTCGTTATCAGCCCTGATAACAATCCTGATTTTTGTAACAGCAACCATACTATTGAGCTTAACCATGATTTAGATGCGTTGGCACATGAGGAAAAAGTTGTGGAAGGATCTACCGATGTTAGCACGCATGATGGTAGTGTCAAAAATGAGGAATGTGCGGAGAATACAAGCCATAACAGTTCTGATTTTTGTGACAAGTCTAATTTTGTAAATCAGACCATGGAAGATAAATCAGAAAATGTTCTCAATGGTGGTGGGTCCCAGGATAGCTCCTTGGGTGCACAAGCATCTATTCCGGAAGAGGATGTCAAATCAGCAGCCTCTAATATTTCATTTGAGTCAACTTATGAGAATCAAAACAGCAATACATTTGATGAGGTTGTGTACAATGTGGATGGCATACCTGATGATGCTTTTCAATCCGTTAATGATGATGATTCAGCCTCTTACCACAATGCAGATCACAAACTAGAAAATTTGTATGGGAGTGATAAGTTTCAGGATCATTTGTCAGGGCAATTGAAGGTGAACGAAGGTATGATTGCTTCAGCCTTGGAACACTTTGATGTTGTTCAACAGTTGGTGGCACACTATTGCTGCACTCCAGGTATATATGAGCACCCTGATGGTGGACTTTCCCCTGCAGAGTTTCAAGAACTTAGTGATGCAGTCGGGGTAATTAAAAACAATTACCTATAGCTATTATCAGACAGAGATCATCTTCTCATGCTTGATGGAATTTATTATGATGCACTTAAGGGGAAAGAGGAGGAGGTTGATGAGCTCACCTATGAGCTCGAGGTCATCACAGACTCTTTGAAGAGCACTCAATTAGCGCTTCAAGAGTCAAAGTTACAGATAGATGAACTTACCGTGGAGTTCAGCTTAGTACAGTCTTCATCGCTAGAAGATACAGTTCCGATGCCTAGGACAGTTATTGGTGATGAACATACACCCACGGATAGTGGTAAGGAGCATTTTGAGGATGTGACTACATCCATTACTCTTACTGGTGCAAGTGACTTAGATGGGATGAGTGCATTGATTGAGAGTAGCAGCGAACCATGTGATGCTTCAGGGGTCTCTGAGAATAGACCAATTACAGGTGATGTAGAGCAAGATATTGATAGCTTGTGTGATGAGGTGGTTGATTCTGCAAAGAGTTGTGTGACTGCACACAACATCACTCCATCTTTTTCACAGGAGATATGCAGGTCGTCATCCAGTGTGGAGATTGGTTCTCATGTTGATTTGTTTTCCTCTCCTAGAAGCAAATCAAAGTTCACATCCCATCCGGTCGATTTTGATCGACAGCTTAGTGAGCCACAGAGATGGAAAGATCAGTTGAAGGTTACAAGAGAGAAGGTTGATTCAACCTTATCTCACTTTGATTGCACTGATAAATTTATTGAGTACCAACTTTGGAGAGAAAAGTTTCAAGAGAGATAGTATGGGGTCTCGGCTGGTACTCATATTCGCGATTTGAGGTTCATCCGAAGTGCTTTGGAGGCGATAAAATTAGAGTACCTCCACTTGTTTCATGACAGAGAGTATGCTATTGGGTACGCAAAGAGACTTGGCAGAGCATCTACCCAATTAGCTATTCAGGATCAGAGACATGAGCCACCTTCTGATTCCAATGATGAGAGTGATGAGGAGTGTGTTCCCCGTAACTATGACAGTCAACCATTGACAGAGGTAGGAGCATTTTATCTTGACTACATAGTGAGGAGTGCTCATCACTTCTCCTTTAGTCCACACGTTGATGACTTGATGAGGCATGGGTGTGGATTGGCTCAGGATTCCTATCATCCACTATGGGATGAAAAGTTGCCATCTTCAAAAGATGGAACTAGAGATTGTTGGTATCTGACTCAATTTTTTTCAAAGGATTACTTGCAGAGTCAGAGTTCAGATGACCATCATGCAGATGTGTACCAGGCAGAGTTTGCAATTTCTTTGTCACTGAAATCTCCATTAGAGACATGTCTTCAAAGAGGTTGCACTGGTAGTAGGCATAATGGCGTGTGTAGTCCTTACAACGGTGGGGTAGGAGAGATTTATTATTCCCTTGACTTGGGAGGAGCAATTTCATATCTTCCAGCACCTATGTGGGATAGTCAACACATCCATGGGAATTTTGCAGAGGATGAAGGGGGATGTGGTGGTTCAGACACTTCAAGATATATTCACCTCTTCACGATTGATGGATGTGAGTTTCGGTTGCATTGCGATCCAAGTGGTGACCAATGTGGCACGTCAGTTCGGTTGGATTTCGAAGAGTTGCTTCACCATTCTCAGCATGGTGAAGATTATACCAGAGTAGCGCAGTAGAGGTTAGTGCATGATATACATGACAGACCTCCATTCCGGTTATGGGATCCAAGGATTTTTCTGTTTGGTAGATTGCTCTACATTGTGGTAATTGTTCTTAGCAGTTTTGAGCATGGGTCAGCCTCTATCCAATAGGCATTGTGGACAAGTACTTGGGCATTTTACAGAGTAATTTGGGATCTCAACATTCAGCTGAGCATTGATCACAGAGTTTGGGATCCTTCTAGTGCATTAGGATTCCAAACAGAGCTTATGGGTGATTTAAGCAGCATGTACAGTGTGCAGAGAGCATACAGTTTCATCTTTGATTTACTTGTACATGTTTTGATTACAACGCACAATTTTGGTGCGCAAGAGTCGGATAGTAGATATGATGTTTATCCCTGCGCAATTGTGATTATGCTGGTGTTGCAAGAATTGGTTAGAGATGTGTGAGACATTTTTACAGTTCTTCCTTTGGACCTCCGGTGGAGTGGAGTTTCTTTGCAGTGGAGATTGCTTGGGGACAAGTAATTTCAGGGAGGGCGGACTGTAATGTCCTCGTTTTCGAGAGCATCAAAGTTCAAAGGATTAGCCTATCATGTGACCCTCGTAGACTAGTGTTCAATGGTTAGAGGGTCCAGTTGGGCGTTAATAAGCTCTTCAGGTGGAATTGACAATGTTTACTTCTCCTATTTGTTGGTATATTTTGAGGCTAGGCTATTCAGAGATTTTTGGTTCTATTTTGAGGCACTTACTATTTATAGTAAGTCAATTGAGTGTCAGTGGCCAACCTTTCTATTTTGGGAAAGGCATTTGGATGCGCAATGGATGCAGTGGTTGACCTCTTGATTCAAACAAAATAGCAAAATGATGATTATTGTGAAAGATATATAATTTTAATTATTATTAAAAGTAAGCTTTAACAATAATTAATTATGATATTGCTATCAAGATCCTACTTATCAATAATTAATTAATTAATTATTTAAAAGTGCATCATAATGATTATTTGACTTTATATTATAAAGGGGGCATTAATGATATTAAAATTCAAATTACCAAGAACATTGGTTTATGCACCCAAGTGTGAGATATTATAAAGTACAACAAAAGCACATTTTTAAAATATATTTTTAATGATGAAAAAAGCTTCTTGGGAATCATGCTTTTTGAGGAGGATATAAAAGCGATGAAATTTCATTATTCTATTCATTCAATACTTATACATTTGAAAGCTTTTGCTGGAGAGAAGAAGACACCAGGGTTTCTGCATTATTTAGGTCTTTGAGAACTTAGCCTCTCATAGATTCAAGCTTCCTGAGGTTGTGTAATATCTTCTGAAGGTTGCTCAAACAGATGGCTGTAATCAGCAGTCATATTTGAGCATATTGATGAAGTTTTGCAAGGGTTTGAAGGATAAGCATTGAGGAATCAGAAATACATTTGTTGCTGTTCGTATTAATTGAAGACCACACAATTGCTAGGTCGTACTTTGTTTCAGCTGAGCCGTACAGACCAATAAATGCTTGGCCATACAACTGGTGTGAAGGGCGTTTTACTTCAAAGCTGAAACGCCTATCCCTTTGGCTCATTCTCACTCCCATCATGGACGGCTGCTTATTTGTCATCATTTTCAGGCATCTATGTGTTGGAGAAATGGTTCTAGAAAGCTTGGCGTCCATTATTGAAGGGTTACAGTAAGCTGATAACCTGTTTCAGAATTGCAAATCGGTTCACCAAGGCTGCTTCTGGGTATGAGGAATGTAGAAGCTTTCAATAATATATTTGCATTTGAAAAAGCCAATGTAATTAGCATTTATTGAGTCAAATCTGATCAAGGAGTTTATGCTTGCACTGTAGTCAGTTTCAGTTTGGTTCCCTTAGTTTATTTTATATGCGTCTCTTGTATTTATTTGGCATCAAATATCAAAAATAAGAAAACTTCAAAAGACAAAAAAAAAAACAGTCAGGCAGTTGCATAGAAAAATAACTTGGCAGTCAGGAGGGTTATTACAAAATGTAGTTTGTTCCCCTCCTATGGCAGCAAAACAAGCCTTTGCCTCAAATCTATTAAGGTGTAGGAGGACAGACTGAAAGAGGTGGGCTGTACCAAATCTCTGAATTCTCAGTTTCCCATTCCTCCTCCATTTAGAACAGCCATTGGTAATGCTTCCTGGCCATCACGATTGACTCAAGCAGAGGAATGGGGTATAGAAGCAAATATTCCAGAATTGCTCTTAAAGACCATAAATCAATCTATTTCAGCATCTTCAATTTTACTAGATTATGAGGAGGAGGATAAGTGGGTTGGACTTAGGTCAATAAAAGGAAGGCAGTCCCTGAAAAATAGTCTTTGGGTAAAATGGTTCTTTATTTTCATAGGAAAAAGGGTTTGTTTGGCTTAATTCAACGGGCTTGGTGTTTATTTTAAGTCTAATTCACCCTGGTGTGGATTGTTTACATAGGCATTTAGTAATCTTTATTGCTGTATTTCATGAATGTGTTGTTGATTGGGGCTCCCTAATAGATCCCCATACTTCATCTATAAAAAAAATGCCAACAACCCTAATGTAGCTTTTGGAGGAGTAGAATTATTTCTTGCCTAACTTAACCTTTTGCCCCTGGCCCCAATGACCTTTAAGTAACAAGGTAATCCTCTGCATAGGATAAGTTATCAAAATACATTCCCCCACCCCATGGCTCATTTTTGTTTGTGTTGTAATGAGTCAATGGAAGACATCTAGGGCAGTGAGGTTTTGGAGATTGTAACCCCTCCCCGCCTTCTATACGCCAACATTTTCCTGTCTCTCTCCCATTAGTCCCCACCCTTACCATAGATCTCCTGCATCCTCTTTTGGCCTCTCAGGTTGTACAATGCTTTAATGGGGGAGATTTATTGTCCCAAATGGCTTATGGATGAAATAAAGTGTGAAATCATTCTAACTAATCACCCTTTTATGTCTTCCTCTCGCTCAATTCTTTCTCTACTTGTTTGCATGTCATCTGTGACTGTCCCATCTTCTCCTTGCTTCTTGTTTTTCTGCAACCCTTGGGTTCTTTGGAGCGATACGTTGTGGCCAAGGAGTCTAACACTGATATGGAAGCAGCAGCTTCCAGTGAGAAAATGAGATTAAAGTTTTCCATGCGAAACAAACAGAAGGAGAATTTATAAATGAGGAGGAAAAATACCAATTAGTAGGAATTCTTCCACAAATTGGTACAAACCAGATACAATCTATGCACCTCAGGTTGTGTTACAACGGAATTCAACATCTGTGAAACCATGGAGTTTTCTCAAAACCCCAGCCCCTCATAGTTTGTTGCATGCATTTGATGTTGTAAAGTGTCATTTTAGCGCAATGGATTGAATTTCAATTACAAGTAATGCAATGCTCACAACAGTTGTGCACTGACATGCCTCTAACTGAAATTCAATCTCTCATGTGTTATCAGTATTGGAGAGATTTGAAGGTTCTCTGGATAAAGTGCTCGATGCTGCCGTATATAAGCCAGAGAAAGATAGTTTTGGAGCTGTGAGAATGTCTATAGGGGTGTAATTTGCTTCTGTTGAAAAGCCAAATGGCAAGGTTGCTCCAGAACCAAAAGTTTAGTACCATTACCCTCCTTTGCTGTCATGAGGTGAAGTTATATTTGCAAAAGTGGGTCATTGGGGCCAGGTATACCAAGTCAATATGACATTATTGAGGATAAGATATAACTTCTTCAAGATGTTTTCAGATGAATGCTTACCCCATGAAGATAGATCTGCAGAGTATGCATGGCCTGGTGAGAGGAATGGAGGAGAAGAAACCAGATATCTTCTCAGTGGATGCTACCGCAATTCTATAGTTATGACACAGTTTGCTGGAGATTCTTTTGATCATTGTATTCCCAGAATTATCATATTTGTGGTTATAAATGCTAGTCATGTTTTCTTGTACCCTGGTAATAATAGTATTGTTCTTAATCTTGGAGTCTTGACAGATGTTTCTGAAAATTGGAATGGTTCCAGTACTTGGATGGCAGTATGTTGAGATAATGGTTATTCAAGCTTTGTGGACTCTAAGTCTTTTCGTACACATTTTATCTAACATTTTATATAGCTTCTCTTTTTCTTATTAAAAACTGATAATGATCAAAACTTTAATAGACACCAAGATAACTATCTCTACAAACATATTGCTCAATATATATTTTGTATCTTATGGAATTTATGGAAATCATTTAATCTTGATTTGATCATTTTTAGCATGAACAGAGGATTGTCTGACATAGGAACCCTTTGAAACAAATAATACTTAAGATTTAGATAGAATACTGGAGATTCTACCATCTGATGCACTTTGTTCCAAATATTCAAGTATGGATAGAGTTTGAAAGCCTAGAAAGTGATATAAATAAAATAAAAAGTGTGAGTAATATTCCAATTTTAGGACATAAGATTCTGCATGAGTGATACACAAATCATAAAGGAAAAAAAGTTAATAGATAATACCTGAGGCAGATGAAGAAATACCATTTTGACATCTAATATTGTTGTGTACAAAGTAGATGAGACTGAGAAGAAAAAAAAATCTTATTGTCTCCTGGAATGAAAGCTTACTTTCTTGGCTCCATCCCCGTTCTCCTTTAATACAAGAATCATTACATTTCTGACCTCAAGTTGGCCTCACGACGAACTGTTAAATTCTGATACTTTATTCTGCCTCAATATATGCAGAAATGTGAGTTCTATATAATAACACTCACCAAGGTGAGACAATTAGTCACCAAGGTATGGAAAATATGCTTTCCCAAAATGAATAAAATTGTCATCAGTTGAGAAATTTACTCATTTGTCTGTTTCATCAAACATAAAAGAGATTGCCACAAAGTAACTGAAGATAAGCATTATCCAGCCCATATATTTTTCCAAGGCTGAGAAATAATTGGACATATACGATAACAAAAAGACCCAAAACCCTCTCACCATCATATCACCCAGCATCAGGATACAAATGCTTCTCTGTATCTCATGCAGCAATGGAACCAAACATTTGTATTTTCTCCCTTAGAATGAAGGCCTATTTTCTTGGCTTCATCTGCTTTCTCCTTAAATCAATGAAACATTACATTCTTGGCCTCAACTCAACCTCAAGATGAATAATTACATTCTTCATCTGAAGTTGGACTCACATAAAAGTGAGTTCTATATCTAACACTCACCATGGTGAAAAAATTAATCAGCAAGGTATGAAAATACTCTCGTGGCAAAATAAATAAAATCATAATCAGTTGCAAAATCTGTTTGTTTTTCCATTTCATCAACATAAAACAGCGGTTGAGAAGTTACTGAACAGTTGCCCAATCTGGACTCCAGCTTTGTTTCTTTGTTTGTAATAAGCATTATCCAGTTGAACCCATTTATTTTGTCAAGGCTGTGCAAAACTTTTATGTCACGGACAACATCTGGAACCAAACCCTTTGCTATCATCTCATCCAGCTGTGGAACCAAACCGTTCACTATCATATAATCCAAACAGAACCCTTTGCTGTCACTCATCTAGCGGGGATAAACAATATAAAATTTTGTTTTTTCTGTGCAAAAAGGGTCAAACATGATGTTATAGATTGCAATTCTTGGTTAATTTCAAATTTCTCCATGTTATGAAAACATTCCAGAGCCAGATCAGTATCCCATCTTTGCACAGTCCCATCAATAATTGTAGTCAGTCTCACTGAATAGGGAAAAGGGCCCCACCTTTGCCAATTGTACGAACATATTGCAGATTTTGTTTGCTATTCCAGCATTGCTAAAGCCATTTTTCAAGTTAGCGTAACTATAGGTAGCAGGAAAATGCCCTTCTTGTTTTATTTAGCTTGTAATACAGAGTTTCATCTGACCTACCCACCTTGCAAAGCGTCAATAGGATCATATATGTAGAGAACACTAAGCAAGACTCGTATTATATGCTAACAATTATAAAAAGTCAACTGTAGCAAAATCAACCAATTTTTCCATTTCGCCAACATCAAACAGGCATTAAGCAACTGGATAGTTGCACAATCTGGAGTTCAACCTTGTCTCTTTAATTGTGATTAGCATTTTCCAACCTTTTGTGAAGACTGTGATATACCCTATTGTATGTGAGAACATCTGGAACCAAACCCTTTGCTATCATCTCTTCCAGCAAAGAGAAAGCAATCTGCACTTTATTTTCGTTGCAGAAAGACTCAATAAGGATTTGATAGGTTTGAATCTCTGGGGTGATGCCAACCATTTCCATTTTATGAAAGCATTTTCGAACCATGTCCACCCTCCCAAATCTCCACAGTTCAAAAATAATTGCATGAAATGTCACTGAATCCGGAAAAGGGCCCATCTTCATCATTTTCACAAACAGAGAGTATGCTTCATTTAATTTTCCAGCCTTGCCAAAGCCATCTATTATACTCGTATAAATATAAGCATCAGGAAAGCATCTGTCTTGTTTCATGCTAGATACTAATTGGAGAGCTTCATTTACTCTACCCACCTTGCAGAGGCCATCAATAATGGTAGTATATGCAATACTATCTGGAGAGCAGCTAGCATGCCTCATTTTAGCAACAAATCTTAGAGCTTCATCTATTCTACCCAACTTGCACAGACCCTCAATCAGAGTAGTATATGTAACAACATCTAGATCATAATTTGCATGCCTCATTTTAGCTACCAATCGCAGAGCTTCATCTACTCTCCCCGCTTTGCAGAATCCATTAATTAGCGCAGTGAATGTAATAATACTAGGTGAACAATGAGCATGCAGTATTTTAGCTACTAATCGAAGAGCCTCGTCTACTCGGTTAACCTTACAGAGACCATTAATTAGAGTAGTAAATGTAATTTCATCTGGAGTACAATTAGCATCGCTCATCTTAGCCACCAATTCGAGAGCATCATCTACTCTGCCTACCCTGCAGAGACCACCAATCAAGGTAGTAAATGTAATTTTATCGGGACAACAATGACCCTGCCTCATTCTATCTAACAACTCCAATGCTTCATCAATATAACCCCACTCACAATACGCTCTTAGCAGACTATTACAAGTTATGATATCTGATTTGATTCCCATCTCTTCCATCTCAAAGAAAAGCAAATTGATTCCAGAGAAATCGCCACATTGGCCAAGGCTATTCAATATCACATTGAACGGCGCTATACTGAGGGAAATCCCCTTAGATTTTGCTAAATGCACAAGCTCCCAGGCCTTGTCTACCTTTCCTGCTTTACACATTGCATTAGTGAACTGAGTAAATTGCAGAACATCTGGGAAAGACTCGCAACATTTCTCACTAATGTGAACTATAGTCATCTCTGCCTCCTGCAGTTTGTTTTCCTTTAACAATGTAAAAAATACTGCTGACAAACTGGTCTTATTTGGCACATAGTTGGCCTCCAACATCGCATGTAATAAATTGAGAGCCTCATTTATCTTTCCTGTTTTTACAAAAACATCAAAAAGACGATTGTAAAGGCAAGCATTCAATTTTGGGTATGTTATTCTTACCTCACGGAAGACATCTACAGATTTGTGCAGCATCTTAGCCTTTTCAAAGTGGGCAATGAGGCGCTCAGCCAAGTCAAGTCCAATTGAACACCCCTGTTTTTTAATCTTATTCAGTAGATCTTTTATTTGCCGAATATGCGAACCTTTATGTCTGTCTAGGAGCATAACAATGAAGGCACGATAAACTGAACAGACTCCTTCAACTGTGTGATCCTGTTGTGGGTGTGGGGGTAATTTTTTAATAGGGCAGTTTGAGTTATGCCTTGTCTGATGATGATTCTTCGTGGAAATATAAAACCCATGTGAAGTTAAGCAACAACAGTTGGCAGCAAAGAATTTTTTCGGAGATTGAGATTGGATGTACTTACTGATAGAACCAGAGGGGGTTAAAATCCTCCTACGAAGCAAAGACATAATAACTTCTCAGAAGCTATTATTTCGGTTGCCTGCTATGGAGGAGCTATTGCCTTTGAATCGCTGGTGCCCATTGCTCCAGCAAAGCCAAAATGTGAATATGAGTCAGTCGCTCCCTAACAATGTACATAAAAAATAATTTGATTTTTATGTGGGTTTTGTCTTCCATTATATTTGAAAATATAATATTTTTGTATGGCATATACCTATATCAATCAAATCAAGTGTTCCCTAAAAGTAAAGAGGGGACTTCGGCCTTAAATAGGTATAGTTTGATTTTCCGGATTGAAATTTAGTAGTCCCTCTCACATATATTTGTTTCCCTTTTTCGTTACTATGTGGGAGAATATGTATTAACTTTTATTTACAGTTGATTTTTTTAGTTTTTTTAATATAATTATTTTGCATCATGTTATTGATTCGTGTGATTTTGTTAGTGGGTGTTTAATTAAAAATATAGTTAATGAAATACTAAAAGAATAAATTGTTTTTAAATGTTTACATGTATATATTGTACAATTTAATTAGTAATTAGTTTATCAAATAAATAATTTATGAAACTTTTTTTTTAATTTGATTAATAAAAGAAAAAAGAGAGAGTCAATTAAATATCATGTAACCAAAAAAATAAGTTTGTAATGTTTACATGTACACACATTGTGCATAATTTGTTTGGTGGTCAGTGTATCTAATAAATATTGCACAACGAACTCATGAAATTAGAATTTCTTAAGGTTTCATTTATATTGTATATGCCATAGTTTACATTGTCCTAACAAACATGAATGCAAAATCTAGAGATACATAGGAGGCTCAAATGGCACATAGGAGGTTAGAATTTTTTTTTAAAATGTGTTTTCTTCAAATTATGTGATTGTATTGATTGGTATTTGCATTTAATTTTTCATTGAGTCCATGTTGTTCAACTTTGTGTGAGAAAGGTTTTCTTGTGTCTATAAATATTTATGTTTTTTTTGTTTTGTTGAAGGGAAGTAGTTAGTCTAGAGCACACTTTTTTTATAGTGCAAGAGTCATCATTAGTCTAGAGGGCAAGTATGAGGCTTTACACTATAACATGCCCATTGTTCTACACAGTAAAATTTTCTTTATTTTACCCACAAGTAAATAGTTTATGCATCTGCTCTTTAAGAGCAATAAAAAAAAAATCTTCTCCTTTGAATAATAAATGCATATTTCAAACTTTTTCGTTGCATACAAAAGAATTCCTTTCATTAATTCAAATAATGATGATACATAATTTTATATAACATTTCATATTTACAATTCTCATATAGATGGATACTTGCATACATAGCTTAAACAAGCTTACAGAATATATAAAGTATAAATGGTTCAGGTAGTCCCCCTCAAATCTTGGCCTCCAACTTATGAGAAGAAGCATCACTCAAGCATTTTTTTACCAACCACGGACTTACTACGGTCCCCTGCACATCTACCTAATTGGTAAGATAGCCCTACCCTTTGATGAAGAGATTAGTTTGGTAACCTCATAACAATAGCCTTTTTTTGAACTTGGTGTTGTGTCCTATACGTTTCTAGAATTGGCATATAGTGGTTACAACTTACATACATATGACTATCCCTTGCCTAGTACGTAATCCCGGATCATAGTGAAACCGACAGTGTAAACAGTGGTTACTTACACTACTTTGGCCAAAGTATTCATCACCCAAAACTTAGAGTGGATGTCACATATTCACACACCTTCGTAGCTCAATTTGGATTAATGACCATCCATACTTTATTCCTAGGTCACCTGTAACGCCCCGCCATGCAACCCTAGAGGAAGTTGCAATTAACTACTTAAACAGAATTTTTTTTTTTTTTTTAAAAGGATAAATAATAAGTAAGTTAATTAACTAATGCCAACAACCTCTAAAGTTATGAGACAGAGGTTATATAGAACCTCAACAAAACATGAATATAAACTATGACAATTATTTAATTAATAAATTAACACATATATTCCAAATAAGATGAAGTAACAACAAGCATAAGATACGACTTTCGATTTCATTAATCCATTCATTAAACCGTAAAGTTACAATCACTCATTCCCCGAATGAGGCAAGTCCAATAAAATAGGGTTACAAATACAAATTCCACCTCGATAACAAGAGGTGTAATGATTACAAGAATAATGGAAAGGATAACAAGAAATAATTGCAACTAAAACAACCACGAGCTCTCCAACTGGAAGTCTCATCCACACGTACAAGGAGAAAACTCAACGGAGTAAGGTGCACGTTCCACCCAACCAAGTGGAACCCAAAGGTCCACCCCCTGTGCTAGGAGATAGTAACCAAAATCTCTAACCAAGGACATCTACCTCTAGACATAGGCTAACATAACCATACTAAAATAAATACAGTAACAACACGTAATCACAGGGTTACAATGCTTCCAAAAATTACATAATCAATTGCATCACTGATGCGAACATACTGTCAACCTAGGAGAAGTGTCATCACATCATTACATAGGTTATCCTGGTGAGTCTTCCTAGGTCCCGGCCCCATCTCGAGTTATCCTGGTAACCTCTAATGACTTTCGGCCCCTCATGTACACCAATGCGAAATCAGTTATCTTTCGTGGTGACAAGATAACGATCTTGCCATTCCAGGCCTTCCCGTCTCAACCCAAGTCTTTACAAGCCCTTGTGATCAGGAGCAAGGCATAATTATCTTATTAAATGTTTGATACTACATGATAATCTAATCATTTAATTTAGTTATCACTGGATTAACTAACTTACAATGAGTTATCTTCGCACCACTTTGTGTGTCAGCCCTTGTTATAAGCCACTCCTCTAAGACGACACGTGGGACAATTCCACAACCCAAGGGTACACAAGTGCGACGTAAGGTATCACATACCTACCCATGACATACAATCATTACACTCTTGTTCGTGATAACCGGGGACACCACGCAGGGCGCGGAGCCGGCCACCACTTGTGGTGGCATGAGCTGCGCAGAGCACAGCCAACCACCACTAGTGGTCGCACAGCTTGCACGGTCTGCTAAGGCCACAGACAAGGAGGCCGTTGGACACGCTTCCCCAACCGCCCCTTTTCAAACTTTTTCTTTTCTCTTTTTTTTTTTTTTTATTTTACATCAAAAAATGAGATCATTTTTATTTTTTTATTTTTTCATAGAAAAACCAGAGTTTAAAGAGGCAAGAAAAAATAAAAATATTAAAATTCTGGAAATAATTTTATTTTAAGGAAATTTGGCCAGCATAACCTTACCATAGGAAATTATAAAAATAAATCCCAAGCCTACATAGATTTATCTATACATAAAAAAAATAGATTTAAATAGCCATACAACCAATTGAAGACTACAAATAGATTGAAGAACAACATGAACAATGAAGAATAGAAATAACCATAGCAATTTAATCTTCCATTACTTAACACCATTGAATCAACAAAATTTCAATAAAACAAAGTGTGAACCTGATTTTCTTGGAGTATGTTAAAGAACTTGCTGCTACTTTGAAACCCTCTTGAGCACTTCAGATTCCACAAGCTTTTCCTCCAAACCCACAAAATCAAGCAATCTTCCTCTTCTCTTTTCAATTTCCTCCCAAAAACTCCATTTTTGATTTTGTGAAGAAAATTTTAAGATAATGCAAAATTTTCTCCAAAATCCCACAACAACCCTCATTAGGATTTTCTTTTGAATGGCAAAACTCATTACAGATTCAAATGAACAACAAGCTCACAAACAAGTTTCCTAATTTGAATTCCTTCACGTTTTGATGCCAAGTTTCCTCTTGATTGGGTCTCAAAATCTATTATCAAACATGTGAATTTAGCAGACTTCTTATGCGTTTCATACTCTACCAAATTGGCACTACCTTCCCAAGTTGGCACCATATATTATAGCGTTGATTTGACTTATTCATATGGCTTCAAAACTATATTAAATTCTCACTAAAATTTATACACAGAAGCAATAAAACTCTTACATTCCTTTTCCAT
Organism: Sequoiadendron giganteum; assembly: GCA_007115665.2. Lineage (NCBI taxonomy): Eukaryota > Viridiplantae > Streptophyta > Pinopsida > Cupressales > Cupressaceae > Sequoiadendron > Sequoiadendron giganteum. Next base: position 333,746,345 of record CM021104.1, on the reverse strand, counting down.
TTGTTGACTTGGTCTTAGAATTACTTTATTTGGTGGCAGATATAGATCCAAAGGTTGCACCAAGTTTGATATATGCGCTTCACTTTAGAATAGTGCTATCTATTGTGCTTAGCAACTATCACATATGTTTCAAAAATGTATATATATATACATATATATATATATATATTAATATATATACTTATTTCATAAATTTATCCAATACGTTTAATTGCTAAACAATAAATATATGTATAAATATAATAATAATATTACATATATATATTATACGATTATATCTTTAAATATATATATTAATATGTATGTAACTATATTTCTTTACACATATATTAATATATATACTATATATATACATACATATACGTAATACCATTTCCAATATCCTTATAAAAACACTCATACTCATAACCATTGATCGACATATACACAAAATATATATATGTATGCATGTCACTTTTAATCCAATCGGTATTCCCATGCATATGGGTAATCCATCCATGAGCATCTATAGGTACATCTACCTACATATACGTATGTACATATTCACTCATATATATGAGTCTATCATAGACATGTACATATACACATATATATACATTTTATGCATATATCTCATTGATACCAAAATAAGCACACAAGGAAAGACTTTCACACGACATCGAGACTTATTCACATTCCTCAATCACAACATTCACATACAAACCAAAGATTACTTACCTTTTCCCAAAGTTGACTTGGCTCACTAAGACCAACTAGGGCATGAGTGTGTGAATGCTTAGTTAGGCTCATTAAGGGTTACCAGACCAAGTTATTCTCCTGGGTGATAATTCCCCTCTCTTTTGGAGGTTCGAACTTGTTCCTACACTCAACTTGGCACATCATAATAGTAGTTAGTCGATCACAACATAATCATATGCACCATACATTTCATCCTTAGAATCATTATAAAACATTAGATTGCATCAATCATTCATTCATCATATTTCCATTCAAGATTCATTAAACATATTCATATAAATATTCATAAAACACTTCATGTAAAAGATCCTCAGAACATTCATTTATTCAATCAATTTAACCAAACAAGGTAATAGTAAATAGGTAATATTACTCAGGGTGTAACATACACAAGGGTTTGAAAGTTTAATATTATTTTACAAAGTTGTTATTTCTATTTTACTATTGCAAATTTTTTTTGGGTGAGTGTTTATTTTTTAATAGCTAAAATTGTGAGTGGAAGATATATATTTTTTCAAGTTGAATGATTGTATCTGCAAGTATTTAAGTTTAACTTATGTTTAAACATATGTTGTTTAGCTTTGTATGAGAAGTTTTTTTATGTTTTATTTATAGTTGCATTTTTTATTCTATGCAAAAGGTGTGATTGGCCTAGAGCGTAAATTTTATTTTTTATGGTACAAGAGTTGTGATTGGTCTCGAAGGCAAGATTGGAGCTTTGCATGGTGAAATTTTGAAGGTTTACTATCATTTTATATAGTCGTTCTTTACATTCCATTGTTGAAAATCATTTTTCTAGATATGTATTTATTTTTGAATGATTGAATATGAAAGCAAAATATATAATTTTAATAGGTATTTATATTTAATTTGTGTTTGACTCTATGTTGTCTATCTCTATGAGATATTTTCTTATGTCTATTTATGGTTGTATTTTTTATTTGTGTAGGGGGTTTGGTTGGTCTAGAGCATAAATTATTGTTAATGATACACATGAGTCATGGTGGGTTTGGAGGACAAGTTTGGGGCTTTACATAGTGATGATTTGAAATTTAACCATCATTTTATATAGTTATTCCTTTCATGTCATTGTTGTAAAAAAATGGGTGTGTTTTTTACATGCAACAAAGCTACCTTGTTTTATACACATCGTATGAGTTTCTAGGAATTATCTTTTTTGGTTAGAACATAGAATATTTGAGGTATGAAGTGTAGATAAAAAAATATGCATTGTGGTTTATTGATGGTGATGGTGTTGAGGACTTGTGTACCAAGTGTAGCTCGCACTCAAAAAAATAATGTTTTTCATAGAGTCATTTGGATTAATTTCTTGCATAGATTCCATTTTTAACATTCCTAGCATGGGCAATACCTTCATGATTTTATAGGATAAATTAAAGTAATAATTCCTAAGCATCCATTTTTACAAATTGCACAAGTATTTTTTTATGTATTAAGTTTTATTCCTTATTGCTCACCCTTATGACTTGGAATCACACCCACATTCTCACATTTATTTTGTAGAATAATAGCATTCATGGGTTTTGTAGCACCCATTTTTTATATCATCATCACTATAGTATCCCATATTTTTCATTCTTCATAGATTCAATATTGATCTGCATGTGGGAAATATCATAACTCACCCTCAAACTATTATGTTTGATTTAGAAATTTATGTACAATGGTATTGTATTCAAAATCTAAGCATGGTATTTTTTCTAGTGTAGTAAAGAAAGTTTTTCATGTTCACAGTAATGACCAAGGCCTACAACTTGTTACTATAAAAAATGCCTCAACCCACACCTAGGAAAATAGGATTTGATGACATGTCGTATAGTTTTTTAACACATTAATTATCTGTTAAAATTCTAGTCTCTTTTAATTTAATATATTTATAATCATATCTAATGCTAATGATTTTTATCATATGACAATGAGCTAATGAGAATAAACTTTGTAAAAAACATCTCTCAATATTTAGCATTTTTTGACTTAAAAAATAAGGTGAGGCCTTTATACCCCACAAGACATAAATAGGTATAAATCTCATACTCTAACCACAACATGTGAGAATTTTCTAAAAAATGCTAGTCTTTGTGGGTATGTGAAAGGGATTGCTTGGGGAGGTGCTCATTTTGCTAGAGTTGTAGCTTACAAAGATTTTTGAGAGAAGGGATGTGATGAAACAAATATTGTTGGAACATTTGAAGGATTATATGTGTTCTATATTTCTCTTTCCTTTGATCTCCCTCTTGTGGATTATTTTCAAGATATTTCTACCATCAAATCATTTCATGTTGTTCACTTAGGAAAGGTAGTGATTTTTTCTATATAAAATAATCACCCAAGGTGCTTGTTAAATGTTAAATGTGTTATCATGGATTATAACTATTGGAGTAAATACCACTATAGAAAATTTCTTCCACATGATTTTGTAAGAAGTAAGAAAACTCATGGTAAGTATTGAAAGTTCTAGAATTTAATTTTGAATTGTAGATATCGTCTTTAAATTCAAGGGTCATGCTCTTGAAAAGAGTATAGAACATGGGAATGGCTCTTTAGAGGGAAGTGAATTTGTATTTTAATCCCATTTATTATCATAGAAAATGTGTGAATGGTTATGTTAGATGTTAAAAAGACTATTCAAATTCTCCTTATGAAAGAAGAAACTATACCATCTAGTATTATTAGTGGATGTCAAATCTTTAGATGTGAATAAAATTGTTTACACTATATTGTGAGTTTTGTGATCATTTTTCATTGGTATGTATAAAATCTTTATTGTAGACAGTGTTTGTATTAGCTCTTAATTACTGTGTAAATATTATAGATAAATTTTCTTCTTGGGAGATCTAGATCCCAACAAAGTTAAAGGCAAGATTGTTGCTTGTCTTATTTGTTCTAATACACTTGAGAAAGGGTTAGTAGTTCATACAAGATGTTTTTAGTGGTGAATCTTACCAAATGATGAATAGGTTTATGTTTTTAGTAGTTCAAATGAAACTTCATGTCTATTTGGTGATCTATTGAGTTATTTCATGAATTTATAATTGGCTATTCATATTGATCTTTCTCAAATAGGCTAGGTCTCCACTTTACTACTTCAAGAGATCAATTGATGTCCATCCATTATAAATTCATTAACCTATTTTGGTATCTTTCTCTCCTAATAAATTAAGAAACCTCAATAGGAATTGCAAATGTTATAGATGAAAATCTCCTATTAGCTCTTTGTAGCCTTTTAGGGGGTTCCTAAGATGTGTTTTCTTTGATGTAAGATAAAGAATAAGGGGGCATGTTATTGGGTACAGAGGAGGTAGGTTTGGTTTGGGGTTATGGGTGTATATCGAGGGTCCCATCAAGTAGCAATAAAATGCATGAAAAGTAGGTGAATGGGTTCATTGGGGCAACCATTTTTGGTGAACAAGATAAGCTAGAAGGTGAGATAAATGATCGTAATTTTTATAAAAATTTAGTCTAGTTGTATTTAAATCACCCAAGAATTTTTTTATTTAACTTTAAGTTAAATTATTTTTCCATAGTAAATGATGCATGATTAGAGCTTAATTGCTTAAGGTTTATAATACACATTACATATAAATCATATTTTTCATTAATATGATTGATAAGGGCGTAGTGTAGTGCTCAGGTCACAACATTTTTGTGGTGGACACCAAGGTTCAAACCCCTATTGGGTCATTGAGATCACAAGTGCCTTCGCTAGGCTAAGGTGCTTGCAAGACATGCGCCTTTATTGGTTGGTTGTGATCATAGGATGTGGGCCTTTGTTGGAGCATTTGAGATCATGACTTTGAACAAGGTGATAATTCCTTGGGGACTAAGGCCCCCTAGTAGAAGTTTTGATGATAAATATATTGGCAAGATATCCCCTCATAAGTTATCTCTCTAGGCTCAAACCAGGATAAAAACCTGAGTTTACCATATTTGAAAAAGGCCATTAATATTACCTCCTACTTATTTTTGAGGCCATATCACTGTTAGTAATAAATTATTGCTTACTTTTGGGTCTATTTTTCTTTGAAATTTCCATTTAGCAATATTTTTTACTTAAAAATTATATATAATTAGGTTTTCAAGTATTATGTTGTGGCCTTTTTATGTGAGCTAGGTTGTAGAGAAACCTCATAGCTCTATAATGGCAACAAGACCATCGAACATAATTATTTTCTCCTTTATTAGCATGGCCTCTAAAACCCAAGTCATATAAGGCCTCAAATATAATATTTATGAAGAATATACTTGTAGAATAGAAAAAGGGAACCTTCAGTTTAATGTATAAACCTAGGGTTACATTATGGTCATTTTTCAAAGGTACATTACAATGTGGATCAACAAGGTGAATAGATTGACTTTCAACCATAAAGGTAAGCCAATCAAACCTAGATCTACACTATTAGGGTCTTGAAAATGGATGGGAATGGATTTGGAATAATTAACCTAATTGAACTATATGGCCTACTACATAAAATACTAGATCCTATAACTAACAGTCTGAAATGATAATTTGTAGGTGGATCCAAAAAAGTGTGGAGTGGTATGTTCCTGCTCGAAAAAATTGATTTCAATGTGCATAGAAGGAATTATTCACAATATGGCATCTAATTCCCTGATAGGGTGTCCTAATCAACTTTTGGGGTCCTCTAGTAGCAGATCTGAGACTTCTATTTCTACTTGCAAAGTTATTGAAACATTTTCCGGATATTTTTGTAGGTGAGTTTCCATGATTTAACAAGATACACAGAGCTTTAAATGCAACAATGGAGAATTTTTCTTCAATATTCCTATTATGCCTTGCATAACCACCCCCATCTTTTGCCTTGGTCAAAATGGGTCCCCCTTGTGTTCTTTATCTTTTGTTGATTTTCAAATAAATTTTGGAGTCGTTTTGCTTCCAACACTTTGTTTGTTTTTTATTTAGTCTATCGGAGGCAGAACCGGAACTAAATCGGGTTCTGAAAGTTCTTTTGAAACTGGTTTTTTGTTCCTATCCTGATGGTCTTTGTTTTTGGCTTGTTGTTTTTCTTTAGCAGAACCGGAACCAGAGTGGGTTTTAAGTTGGTCTTTATTGAAAATTGCAAGACCATAATCTATTCCGCCCCTGCCTCCGTTGTTTTTATTTATGCTTTAAATCTCAATCTTTGTGTTTAGTTTTATTATGATTGGTCTTTTACTTTACTTTTTGTGTTTGGTTTTTGCTTAGTGTTTAGTTGGCAGACTCGGAACCGGAATATGAATGAGGTTTGGAAATTTCTTAAACTTTTGAATTAGTTTTTGTTTTGATCCCACCCCCACCACTTTTGGATCGTCGACTTTTTGACTGAAGTGGCACTACAGAGAAGTGTCCGTTCTCTCACAGTTCTGACTCCGCCTTAACTACGCTTTAATGCATTAATGGTAGTTGCTCGTGTAGGTAAAAATCAGCATTTTTTACCTTCATTAGGGGTTAAACGAATCATTATTACCATTATTAAGAAATCTAAGAGCACGAAACAACAACAACGAAGTTCATTTGAGTAAATTGATCGAAAGAGAGGAAGGTTATTACGTGCGGATCAGTTCAGAAGGTTAGCTCGGGTTCTTTGCGTTTGAGGTAAGGTTTCTTATTATTGTTCTTCATTTATTTACTGTCGTGTTTTGTTACGTTTTGCTTTATATCTGCTCGTGCTTTCAATCATTTTGTTTTAAATCGAATTCATGATTATTGGTATGATTGGTTCGAGTAGGTTATTGTTTTATGTTGTTTTGTCTTGGCTTAATTTTGGTTTCTTGTGCTGTCGTTTTGATTCTGTATATTTTGAGCATGGTCGCTTTCATGTTTTAGTCGTGATCGCGTCGTGTTGTTTCTAATTTGTAGTAGATTAGATTAAATTAGGGTTTTTAATGGTGTTTTTTAAAGTTACGGATCTACAGTGAGGTAGATTAGTTTTATCTTTTACTTAGGGTTTTATCGTGTGTTTCGATCTTGTAAAATGGCGAGGTTTACATCTGTGCCCTAGTTTTATCGGGTTTGTTAGATTAGGGTTTCGTATCTTTTAGTGATCATAGTTAAATGATTTAATTATGATACCTTAAATATAGTCATTCCCCATGGTCATATGGTGTAGTGTTTTAAAGCCCTTTTTCAGTTAAAGCGACCTTGGTTTTAATCATGAAGTTATATGTTAAATCAACAAAATCGTTTGATGACGTCATGGTTAACCTAGGCGGAGGCGGGATCGGAATCGATTATGAACTTAAGAATTATGTTTTACAAAATTTATCGATTCCGTTTTCATCTCGTTTTCGGCTTTGATTATAACCACAGTCTTCTTTGAGGAAGTAATGATAACCTAGACGGAAGCAGAGGCGGAGTGGAAATGGAGTATGAAAATCTAAAAAAAATGAAGAAAAACCAAATCACTTTTTCGTTCCGATCCCGGTTCCAATCACCTTCCCGGTTCTGACTCCGAGCCTATTCATTGTTAGTGAAGTATCTATATTGGTTTTGGCTCCAAGTTTGGCAGTATTGTAAAAGAGATTGTGTTAGGTTGAGTTTTTGTCTAGTTCCGACTCCGATCCATATATGAAAGGTATGTTTTTAAAGCATGTTTTATGATGATTTCTAAAGATCTAATTAGAGGTTTTCTTTGCAGGAAAGTTGAGAGATGTTAGGAACATCAGAGGAAGATACTCAAAGGAATCAACATACAGGGACATCAAAGGCAACACCAAAATCCAAGAAGTTAAAACCAGAAAAACTGCCTTATACCTTGAGGTATAATCATAGGAGTCCAGTTGTGAAGGTGAGCAAGGTGGAATCAGACTGGTCAGATATCACTGATACCAATTTAGGCCAGTACAACTTTGAAGAATTACATGGAGAAACCTTTGCAAAACAAGAGGATCTGATAGGAAGGACTCAAAGGATTGTTGATTCCAGCCTAACACATAATATTGTGTTCCCTTTATTAGTTCAGTGCCCGGAGTTGATCTTAACAGTAGCCAGTGCCTGCAATCCTGCTACAAGACTATGCATGGATTCGCAGAATAATGTGATTATTGATCTTACTCCTCAGATGTTTCAAAATATATTTAATGTTTTGGATCCCAAGAGCTTGGTGTAGCTAACTGAAGCAGAGGCCTTGGAGAAGTATAGCAAGCATAAGGACTCTAATAAGTCTCATTTAAACAAAAAATGGTTGAAGACGGAAAAGAAATCTCTAAGCAAACTTGTAGACTAGCCAAAGAGGGAAGATTTCAAGAAGGAAGTATCGGATCTAATATTGATGGTGTCCAGGGTGTTTGGGAAGAGAGATACACTTCCATTCAAGGAATGGATGTTTCCTTTCATCCAAATAATCTTACATGGTGACCATCAGTTTGATTGGCCAATGATTGTGTCAAATGCTATCCATGATCTGGTGACTAACATCAGAAGCACTAAGTGTTTCTTCGTGACTTTTTACATTGTATATGCAGCAGCCAGATTGGGGATTTTCCTAGGTTTGAATAGAGTAGGCATAATGGGAGCCTTGGAGGGGCAGAAGAAGGTATGGGATCACTATGATCAATTGTCTCTTCAAGTTGCTAAGACTCATTTCAAAAGAGTCAATGATGCATTTTTATATGTGATTATCAACCAATTAAATGGAGATGCCGGATATTGGTTGAGTCAAGAAGCTATGGCATTCATTGCTAAATGGGGATGTTGGTACATCCAATACCCTAAATTTACATACTTCAGGTTGGCTGGTTTTGAAGGTCATCCCCATTTGCTTCCAAGGTGCTCCAGTAACAGGATAGTGCTTATGGAGTTTGTATATCAAGCTATTGGAGTTAATGCTCGATTCGGGATCAAGCATAAAACTGGATGTCATAAATTTCCCATGAAGTTGGGGGAATATAGTTGTCAACACTTGGTAGGAGAGAAGGTGGTCTGTAGTGAATTGATACAATTGAAATTGGGATTGTATACTACTCGTAATTATTTTGATCCAAAGAAAAAGATGTATTCCTTATTGCCTTCAGTGTTCACTAGACATTTCAACTTGTTAGAAGACTTTTGGAGTGATCGACAGGATGACTATGACTCGAGGAAGAAGAACTATGAAAGATTGTCGGTTGCACTCATGGCAGAATTAGGTATTAAAGAAAACATTCCTGACACATTGGTGGATGATGGAATTATATTGGATCCATCTTATGAAGCTTTGAGTGTTGGCACCAAGAGTCTGGATCCAATTGACTGGGGTGCTGAAGAAGCAATTGACATCAAGAAGATTGGAAGGACAGTGTTGGATAGGAATATGCAATGGTTAATGTCGATAACTCAAGCTCCTCAAGGACCCATCCTTAAAAAGGGTAAAGGATACAAGAGAATCAAGAGAAAGACACCTCCCCAAGAACCATTAGAATTCCTTCCTCCAGACATTGAAGAAATAGAACTTGAGGCAGTAGATGATGAAGAAGAGACACAAGAAGGAGATGTTCCAGTAGGATCTGTTGTTTCGACATCTACCTTAGGTGAATCATCCGCACAAGTCCCAATTACAAGGAAGAAGAGTAAGGAAATGCAAGAAGGAGCTCTTCATAGCATGGCTAAAGCTGCTAAGGGAAAAGAAATGGAGAAGGAAGTTCTGGAAGTTGAGACAGATTTAGATGAGACTCTGTCAGAAAAGGATTTGCAAGAGAACATGCCTCTAGAGGAGGATATTGAGCATATCTTAACACAAGAAGATCAATGGAATCTATTCGAAGATGCAAGGAGAGATTTTGATGCGAGGGCTGCAGTGGAGAAACAAAAGGAAATAGAAAAGGCAACAGCTGATGAGGTGGAAAAACAAAGAAGGCAACAAGAAAATGAACTCAAGGTCAAGGAAGAGAATGACAAGTTGGAGTTGATACAAAAAATTCATGACCTTGAAGAATAAAAAGCAAGGAACCGAAGGGAAAGAGGAGTCTTAGTTACCCAACTAAAGCTTGCAGAGGAAGCTTGCCAGAAGGAAGAAGAAGCAAAAAGCTTGAGAAAGAAAAGGGATGTTGAGGAGCTGGTAAAGAAGCAACAAGTTGAAGAAGAAAAGGCAAAGGCAGAGAAACTTAAGGCCTTAGAGGCGGAGAGATTAGAGAAAGAAATACTAGAGGCTTTGGAAAAAGAAGCTCTAGAGAAAGAAAAGGAAGAGGAAAGTCAGAGGAAGAAAGGAAAAGGAAAGAACAAAGAGAGAGAAGGGGCTGAGAAGTTAGTGCAGATGCATGTACTGCAAGAGCAACAAGAGAAATAAAAGGTTGACTCTCAACCTCAGGTAGATGTTCAACCACCTTCTACAGTTGTTTCTTTCTCTTCTATGATGACTACTGCTCCAAGTGATCCTACTTGGCTAAAATTTGACCTGCAGAAGAGGGCAAGAACACCTCCACAACCTCTCAATTGGGAGGATATGATGAAAGGAATTGAGCAGGAAAGGCCTAAAAAGAAGGCTAAAATTCTACATTCTACCTGACTCACAGACGAAGGAGAAATTGTTGTTGAATGTGCCATGCCGATGATAGAAAAGGAGGTAGGGGACATGCAGCTAACAAATTATTATCTGAGTACGGTCAATTTGGGAAGGCCCACTAGGAATTAACAAATGAACTTGATTGATGTAGTGGCTTCAACGACCAAATCAAGAATGATCAAGGATAAGCAAAAGAAGGATGAGCTTAAAGCTCAGTTAGATCAATTGCATTCATTCTTGAAGAGTGTCTCATCTCCAAGATCACAATAGGTAGTAGCCATTGAGACTCCTATTTTGTTAAGAAAAAAGGAGGTAGATGATTTGGTGCAGGTTAGAGGTAAGGCGGAGATGGTAGACCGATGGGTAGACAAATTGAACCGAGAGGTAGGTGAAGTTTTAGTTAAAGGTTTCAAGGCTTATAGGGATTTAGAAGGGTTGATAAAAGAGATGCATCAATACATTGAGGCATCGGAAAAGCAAGAATAGGAATACAAAGAATACTATCAAAATTTGGAAAGAGTGAGTGTATTGCCTCTAAAAACTCTTCTGGAACAATCCATACTTGAGGAAGACAACAAAGATTTTGTGGAGAAAACTTCT
>CM021104.1:333565112-333735410 GCA_007115665.2 Sequoiadendron giganteum | reverse complement strand
TCAATTCACTAAACAAGCGTACTAAATCTTTTTTTTTTTAAAGGAAGTGAATTAACCCACATGTTCAACTAAACTGACAACCTCCCCTAGGGTTACATAACTGAGATTACTTAAACCCCATTAACATACATCATTTAAAATGCATAGAAAGTAAATAACACAAGTAATAACATTCTTCATCATAGAAAGAAACGAGATATGATAAAGCATTCATTTACATAAATCAATTACAAAGGATCTATTACAATCCTCATTCCTGGAATGAGTACAAATACATAAGTGCGATTATTACAAGGTCCACCTCATACACAAGAGGGGTAAAACAATATCATTACATTATGAGATACAAAATACAAGAATCCAAAAGTAAGACAAGTGAGATGTCCATCAAGAAGTCTCGCCACCAAGTACTGAAGATCCAGGGGACCTAATGGTTATGGTGCATGTTCCACCCAACCATGTGGTACCCGAAGGACCACCCCCCATGCTAGGAGATAGTAACCAAGTAACATGGACGAGAAACCTACCACCTCAAACCAAAGGTAGACTCATACTGATACAAACTGACTCAACCACACATATGCACAATAAAGTCAAAACTCTAATCATGGTTACATTGCTTCCAGACATAATATAATCAAGTGTGCTAAAGAAAATATACGCACAACATAAACACAGTGTTATCCTAGACAGAGTGTCATCGCAAGGTTTGTCATGAGATATCCTCTGGGCATTCTTCATAGGCTCCGAAAATCCTGGTGGCGTCAACCGAATCCCAACACTCATACTAACTCAAGCGGAATCATCTACCTCTCATAGGGACGAGATAGTGATCTTGCCATTCCAGACCTTCTCACCCACCCCAAGTCTAAACAAACCCTTGTGCCTATGAGTGAGGTTAACTTATCTTGGTTAATGTGAACTACATCCTAATATGCTAAGTATATTTACTTTAGTTTTCAGTTGTTACAATCACTTTTGAAGGTTTCCCGGTTTACCTCTTTGGGCTCCGGCCCCTAACAAAAGCCACTCTTCTAATTGGATAACACACTACAAAACTAACTCCAAGGGTTACTCAAGTGCTACGGAATTTGAAACAATAAACTCTCTCCAATCCTAGGAGGCAACACAAAGAATTCCACTCCAATACTAGGAGGACAAGATAAATGTAACACTACCCAAGGGAAATCAAAACAATATTATAACAAGGGAATGACCCACGTGTAACTGGAAGACTTTACAACCCAACTACACAATAATCAATCACAAAATATTCATTTAAGGATACATCAATGAACTCATGCATTGGAAAAGAAAATACTACATTTGGTTATTCTAAAACCATATTCCAAATCTGATGTTTCACACAATAGACGAATTATTCCTTTCTATACTATACATTGAACAATAAAATTCTTCATCAAAAGCTTAAACTTCCCAACTGGATCAAATCGTGAGAGTAATAATTTCACTATAATTTATTTGTTTAACCGGAGATGTTTCCATGTTCTACAAGACATTTAATTATGAACTCCACAACGAAGCATCATGCATAATCCTACTACTCGATAAAAGCATTATCTCCCCTCTTCATGATTCAGTAAATCAACCATATAAAAAGTTCATTCTAATAAGGTTAACTAATTTTATATATAATATTAATTAAATTCATAAAATATATATATATATATACTATTAAATATTATATATAATTAAATATATAATATACAAATAATACATATATAATTATACAAAATTAATTAAATATCATACATAAAAAAATAAATTAAACCGAATTAAAATTGACATTGAAAATTAAATTCAATAAAATTAAAAAAATTAAAAAACGAAATTAAATTAAAAATAACATAATGGAAAATTTCATAAAAAAAATGAAATTTTTAAATAACAAAAAATTCAATAAACAAAATAAAAAAAAACAAAAATTAAAATAAAGGTTTATGCGGACGTGATAGGTACTGTCACCGTCCGCAGACCATTACGTCCGCCTGCGCCGACTGTACGCTTCGTACAGCGGCCGGCTACCATATGTGGCGGGTACAGTGACGGGGGCCGCAGTCCTCATTGGACAGTGCGTCCCCCGTACGGGTGGCGCACTGTCCAGTGGGTACTGCGTACCCACTGCACAGTCAATACAACCGATGGGGGGCCGAACCCCCCCACAACTTCGAAATTTTTTTATAAAACAAAAATTTCCAAAAAACAACATTCGCCGGTACGGATGGACGCAGGTCCGTACGGCGGCCGAACACAACATAACTTAGTTTTAAAAAAATATAAAATTTTATATATCTAATAATATAGATTGCATATATTATTTCCAGAAAATAGTATATGCAATGTATATTATTATATATGTAATTTTTTTTTCCAGAATTTTCTTTGCTAGAGAAATCGAAGAAATAATATATAAACAACCAGAAAATAATTTTTTTTGCAACCATTGGAATCTTTCCAAACAAAGATTAAATTCAGAATAACAAATGAAACCATTCCCTTTCCTTTGTGTTTTCAAAAATTCTAAACACAAGAAGATTGAAACAATGACCTGGTTTTCTCTTCCCCCATTTTCTAAAAGGGTTTGCATTTTAAAAACAAATAAATCTGAATATCAACTATTGGAGTTTAACCTAGGGTTTCCAGAAAATTCCCCATTTACAAATTTCTTCTCATTTAAACAAAATAGGTTAAACTAAGAGCAATAAAACAAGAAAATAAAAGAAAACCTGGTTATTTGCAGTCACCAAGTTTATTGATGCAGACTTTCCTTTGAGCTCTTCACAATTCTTTTCCCACAATGCCAAGAAATTTCCAGCAAGCTTCAATCTACTAGCTCCACCTTCTTCATAGAATTTCTCTCCCTTTTCAATTTAATTCCTCAACCAGAAAATAATTTCCTAAACTTTCATCAAAATTTCTCCAACAAATTTCCTGCCTGTCAAAAAAAATGAAGCAAGAAGAATCCCCAAATTTTTCTGCCCTAAACTTATAAAACAACAATTCCAAAATAACCTAATGTAACCCTAATTCACTTTCAAATGCAAAAGTTGAATTTACATGTTAATTTCATTTCCCCATTTTCAAAGGCCCTAACTTTGACTTTAAAGTAAAATTTCAATTTCTCCAATTCCCTTTTTGATTTAATTTAATTTAACAATCAAACACACTAACTTAATTATTATTAAATTATCTAATAACTAAATTCAATCACTTGAGATTTTAAATTTAATTAAATAAACAATTTAACTTTAATTAACTTACTCACAATTATTTATTAATTAAATTTAATCCCTTGGGATTTAAATTTAATTAAATAAATACTTTAACTAAACTAACACACTTTCAATTATTTAATAATTAAATTCACTCTCTTGAGATTTAAATTTAATAAATTAAATAATTCAACTTTAATAAACCTACTTACAATTATTTAATAATTAAATTTAATCCCTTGAGATTTATTTAATTAAATAAATAATTTAAGTTTAATTTCAATAATCATTATAAATATAACCAATGAGCATAACATTAAAATAATATAAAATAAACATTTCTTCCAGCCAATGCAATTTTCAAAAGAACTATTTAAAGGTTCAACACATTTCAAAACATAACATAACATCCAATAAGATACAACATGACTCAATCATCAGAACGGACGACACACTAAGGCTAGGGTGTAGACCTGACACATGTTACCAAGCTACTATCTCCCATTCAACTTAACCGTTGGATCGACACGCTCAAACCTGTGGAACCAGGTGGAGTCGATGTCATGTACCTGCAACCTGTAATCAAATAAACAACATGATATATGCAGTATATAATTCACACCGTGAAGAAGAAATCTCGGATTCGCAGGGCGCTCGCAAGCGAGTGATGCGAACCCGTCTCCTTCACCAATACACTCATCAAAGACTGACACTAACGTCATATCAATAGTTTCATAAATAATCACATGATAATTCTACTGTCAGCATTCATTCATCAAAGCATGTAAAATCAAATCAGATAATCACATCACATAGTAATAGTTGTCGCTCAAGAGTAGCGATCAAAACATCATAATAAAAACGTGTCCAGTATCACAGTAGCTGCAATCCAATCAAAGCATAAAACAACATGAAATGAGAAGCAAAACGGAGGGGTATTACAAAGTATATAGATCTACAATCACTATCAAATGCAATTAGTCATACAGACCCTAGATACCCTCTATCTACTGATGAATTTTGACTAACATAGAATCCTAAAATTATTTTGAATTGATGATGCATATATTCATGACATCCCTTTGGAAAATATTTGTAACTATAGATTGCATTAAACATAGGTCATCCATTCACAAAGCTATTATCTCTTCCTTGACTCATGTCCATAATTAACATAGAAAAGAAAGACACTACATAGACCAACATACTAGTTTTATAATTTAACTAATTAACTACCATACTCTTGAGTTGGTTTAATAAATTTCTATATTATATGCATCATCTATCTACAATGCTCAAAAACATGTAGTTATAATAACATTATTTTCATGTGTGAAACAATTCAAATATATTCATATGTAATATATATGGTTTTCATCTATATTTATATTTTTTCATATATGCATGATAATAATAACTAATATAAAAAATTGAATACTATGCATCTTTATGCATTTATATATTATTTTTTATCCTAAGATCATATTTAGTTATTATGATAATGAATATCATGCATACAACTAAAAATGTCATGATTTAAACTATTATATATTCATATTCATATATATATATGATAGTTAAGTAAGATAAAAATAAATATGCATATTATTTCTTATTGAGATGACATTTTTGAGATTCTCTTGAACCGTAGTAATTTTTTGCATTATCAATATACAAAATGTGTTGAAAATTTTAAAACTTGTGCTACATAACACATAAATAAATATGCCTTGAAATTATGATACATAAATAAATATTTTTTCTTAAAATATAATTTTATGAGTTTCATGTTATGAAAAGTTCCTCGAATTTCTCAAAGAATCTTTGTAGCTTGTCATAAGAACTTTCAATTTTTGAAACAGATAACTTATTTTCTTTTTTAAAATTATTCATTCATGCAAAAAATAGATACAAAATAATTTTATTTTAGATATAAAATTAGTTTGTTATACCTTAATATTTATTCTTGGGCATTATTATATTCTTATAAATTAATCTCTTACATAAATGAACTATTATATTTTGTTCATTTCCTTATTTCAATTTATTATATTTATAACATAATTTTTTTATAATTTAGTGTTCAAATAACTGAAACTCTAATTAAATGAAAAAAAAAACACTATAGATCTCAAACAACACTCAATCCTTACTCTTATTGAATCGGGTATTATTTATATATTATTTCTATAGAACATGTGGATTCATGTATTGGGTAGATTTAAAAAAAGGGAACATGAGAACCATGTGAGAATTATATAATAATAGAGCTAACAAAGATAAATGAATCAGGATCAGCCAACTTATTATTCTCCACATGTTTTCTATGAACTAAAATTATCTATGTTATAAATTCTTGTGTAGTATTTATCATGCCAGGAGAAATAGATTGAGGATAGTATATCATACTTGTTTGTACTTGAATATTTTTTATGAGTATTTATTTATATATTTTTATGTATTTATATGTTTACATGCTCTATCTTTGTATGATACTTACAAAACTAATATTTCTTCTAACCACTCACAAAAGAGTATGCCTTAGAAAAATAGTTTTGAAAAATTGTCATTATCCATCTTTTTTTTTAGTTCTTTCTTGATAGTTAGAATTGAATCTTATAAATTTATTATGGTAAGGTTGTAGGCTATGGAAGTGTAGCAATTTAATGTTGTTATACTAATAAAGAGAGAGAAATGTATTGGGATGCTTTCTATTTTAAAATATATAAATTATTTTTTAAAAAGATCACAATGATCAACCAAAAACTACATAAAGTTCATAAATACTAAATCAATATAGAAAAAAGCTTCAAAAATCTCAAATAAACAAGGGAAGTTATCAATATATGATGTAGGAGCATCCCATGGTGTCGACTATCCTACATCAACCAAAAAGATTTTGAATTTGAATTTTGGTGAGGTTGTGAGATGAGTTTGAATTTCATGTGGAGGATGTTGAATTTCATTTCATCTTGGTTAATTTCATGTTTATTCAAGCTCATTTTGAAATGGTCAAAACTAGCATAGTGCAAATAATGCAAAATTACAATTTTAATGCAATTTGAATTCAAAAATGCCGAGAAAAGAATGATAGGCATTGGGATATGAAATAAAGGTGCTTTAAATTTTTTATTTAGAATCCCTAAAAAATAGGAGTTGTGGAGGTGGGTGCCCAGGTCTGTTTTTTCTGGGATTTTCTTTTTCAAGAGCTAGTGGAGGAGCAATCCAGAGCATTGTTGCATACGCCCTTAACCCTAAAGAGAAGTTACATTTAACTTCATAGCGGAATAATTTTTTTTTAAAAGGATAAATAATAAGTAAGTTAATTAACTAATGCCAACAACCTCTAAAGTTATGAGACAGAGGTTATATAGAACCTCAACAAAACATGAATATAAACTATGACAATTATTTAATTAATAAATTAACACATATATTCCAAATAAGATGAAGTAACAACAAGCATAAGATACGACTTTCGATTTCATTAATCCATTCATTAAACCGTAAAGTTACAATCACTCATTCCCCGAATGAGGCAAGTCCAATAAAATAGGGTTACAAATACAAATTCCACCTCGATAACAAGAGGTGTAATGATTACAAGAATAATGGAAAGGATAACAAGAAATAATTGCAACTAAAACAACCACGAGCTCTCCAACTGGAAGTCTCATCCACACGTACAAGGAGAAAACTCAACGGAGTAAGGTGCACGTTCCACCCAACCAAGTGGAACCCAAAGGTCCACCCCCTGTGCTAGGAGATAGTAACCAAAATCTCTAACCAAGGACATCTACCTCTAGACATAGGCTAACATAACCATACTAAAATAAATACAGTAACAACACGTAATCACAGGGTTACAATGCTTCCAAAAATTACATAATCAATTGCATCACTGATGCGAACATACTGTCAACCTAGGAGAAGTGTCATCACATCATTACATAGGTTATCCTGGTGAGTCTTCCTAGGTCCCGGCCCCATCTCGAGTTATCCTGGTAACCTCTAATGACTTTCGGCCCCTCATGTACACCAATGCGAAATCAGTTATCTTTCGT
The DNA here is from genome assembly GCA_007115665.2 of Sequoiadendron giganteum. Classification (NCBI taxonomy): domain Eukaryota; kingdom Viridiplantae; phylum Streptophyta; class Pinopsida; order Cupressales; family Cupressaceae; genus Sequoiadendron; species Sequoiadendron giganteum. The sequence continues at coordinate 333,728,113 of CM021104.1, read as the reverse complement.
GGTGACAAGATAACGATCTTGCCATTCCAGGCCTTCCCGTCTCAACCCAAGTCTTTACAAGCCCTTGTGATCAGGAGCAAGGCATAATTATCTTATTAAATGTTTGATACTACATGATAATCTAATCATTTAATTTAGTTATCACTGGATTAACTAACTTACAATGAGTTATCTTCGCACCACTTTGTGTGTCAGCCCTTGTTATAAGCCACTCCTCTAAGACGACACGTGGGACAATTCCACAACCCAAGGGTACACAAGTGCGACGTAAGGTATCACATACCTACCCATGACATACAATCATTACACTCTTGTTCGTGATAACCGGGGACACCACGCAGGGCGCGGAGCCGGCCACCACTTGTGGTGGCATGAGCTGCGCAGAGCACAGCCAACCACCACTAGTGGTCGCACAGCTTGCACGGTCTGCTAAGGCCACAGACAAGGAGGCCGTTGGACACGCTTCCCCAACCGCCCCTTTTCAAACTTTTTCTTTTCTCTTTTTTTTTTTTACATCAAAAAAATGAGACTGCTATTTTTATTTTTTTTATTTTTTTCATAGAAAAACCAGAGTTTAAAGAGGCAAGAAAAAATAAAAATATTAAAATTCTGGAAATAATTTTATTTTAAGGAAATTTGGCCAGCATAACCTTACCATAGGAAATTATAAAAATAAATCCCAAGCCTACATAGATTTATCTATACATAAAAAAAATAGATTTAAATAGCCATACAACCAATTGAAGACTACAAATAGATTGAAGAACAACATGAACAATGAAGAATAGAAATAACCATAGCAATTTAATCTTCCATTACTTAACACCATTGAATCAACAAAATTTCAATAAAACAAAGTGTGAACCTGATTTTCTTGGAGTATGTTAAAGAACTTGCTGCTACTTTGAAACCCTCTTGAGCACTTCAGATTCCACAAGCTTTTCCTCCAAACCCACAAAATCAAGCAATCTTCCTCTTCTCTTTTCAATTTCCTCCCAAAAACTCCATTTTTGATTTTGTGAAGAAAATTTTAAGATAATGCAAAATTTTCTCCAAAATCCCACAACAACCCTCATTAGGATTTTCTTTTGAATGGCAAAACTCATTACAGATTCAAATGAACAACAAGCTCACAAACAAGTTTCCTAATTTGAATTCCTTCACGTTTTGATGCCAAGTTTCCTCTTGATTGGGTCTCAAAATCTATTATCAAACATGTGAATTTAGCAGACTTCTTATGCGTTTCATACTCTACCAAATTGGCACTACCTTCCCAAGTTGGCACCATATATTATAGCGTTGATTTGACTTATTCATATGGCTTCAAAACTATATTAAATTCTCACTAAAATTTATACACAGAAGCAATAAAACTCTTACATTCCTTTTCCATTTGTTGACTTGGTCTTAGAATTACTTTATTTGGTGGCAGATATAGATCCAAAGGTTGCACCAAGTTTGATATATGCGCTTCACTTTAGAATAGTGCTATCTATTGTGCTTAGCAACTATCACATATGTTTCAAAAATGTATATATATATACATATATATATATATATATTAATATATATACTTATTTCATAAATTTATCCAATACGTTTAATTGCTAAACAATAAATATATGTATAAATATAATAATAATATTACATATATATATTATACGATTATATCTTTAAATATATATATTAATATGTATGTAACTATATTTCTTTACACATATATTAATATATATACTATATATATACATACATATACGTAATACCATTTCCAATATCCTTATAAAAACACTCATACTCATAACCATTGATCGACATATACACAAAATATATATATGTATGCATGTCACTTTTAATCCAATCGGTATTCCCATGCATATGGGTAATCCATCCATGAGCATCTATAGGTACATCTACCTACATATACGTATGTACATATTCACTCATATATATGAGTCTATCATAGACATGTACATATACACATATATATACATTTTATGCATATATCTCATTGATACCAAAATAAGCACACAAGGAAAGACTTTCACACGACATCGAGACTTATTCACATTCCTCAATCACAACATTCACATACAAACCAAAGATTACTTACCTTTTCCCAAAGTTGACTTGGCTCACTAAGACCAACTAGGGCATGAGTGTGTGAATGCTTAGTTAGGCTCATTAAGGGTTACCAGACCAAGTTATTCTCCTGGGTGATAATTCCCCTCTCTTTTGGAGGTTCGAACTTGTTCCTACACTCAACTTGGCACATCATAATAGTAGTTAGTCGATCACAACATAATCATATGCACCATACATTTCATCCTTAGAATCATTATAAAACATTAGATTGCATCAATCATTCATTCATCATATTTCCATTCAAGATTCATTAAACATATTCATATAAATATTCATAAAACACTTCATGTAAAAGATCCTCAGAACATTCATTTATTCAATCAATTTAACCAAACAAGGTAATAGTAAATAGGTAATATTACTCAGGGTGTAACATACACAAGGGTTTGAAAGTTTAATATTATTTTACAAAGTTGTTATTTCTATTTTACTATTGCAAATTTTTTTTGGGTGAGTGTTTATTTTTTAATAGCTAAAATTGTGAGTGGAAGATATATATTTTTTCAAGTTGAATGATTGTATCTGCAAGTATTTAAGTTTAACTTATGTTTAAACATATGTTGTTTAGCTTTGTATGAGAAGTTTTTTTATGTTTTATTTATAGTTGCATTTTTTATTCTATGCAAAAGGTGTGATTGGCCTAGAGCGTAAATTTTATTTTTTATGGTACAAGAGTTGTGATTGGTCTCGAAGGCAAGATTGGAGCTTTGCATGGTGAAATTTTGAAGGTTTACTATCATTTTATATAGTCGTTCTTTACATTCCATTGTTGAAAATCATTTTTCTAGATATGTATTTATTTTTGAATGATTGAATATGAAAGCAAAATATATAATTTTAATAGGTATTTATATTTAATTTGTGTTTGACTCTATGTTGTCTATCTCTATGAGATATTTTCTTATGTCTATTTATGGTTGTATTTTTTATTTGTGTAGGGGGTTTGGTTGGTCTAGAGCATAAATTATTGTTAATGATACACATGAGTCATGGTGGGTTTGGAGGACAAGTTTGGGGCTTTACATAGTGATGATTTGAAATTTAACCATCATTTTATATAGTTATTCCTTTCATGTCATTGTTGTAAAAAAATGGGTGTGTTTTTTACATGCAACAAAGCTACCTTGTTTTATACACATCGTATGAGTTTCTAGGAATTATCTTTTTTGGTTAGAACATAGAATATTTGAGGTATGAAGTGTAGATAAAAAAATATGCATTGTGGTTTATTGATGGTGATGGTGTTGAGGACTTGTGTACCAAGTGTAGCTCGCACTCAAAAAAATAATGTTTTTCATAGAGTCATTTGGATTAATTTCTTGCATAGATTCCATTTTTAACATTCCTAGCATGGGCAATACCTTCATGATTTTATAGGATAAATTAAAGTAATAATTCCTAAGCATCCATTTTTACAAATTGCACAAGTATTTTTTTATGTATTAAGTTTTATTCCTTATTGCTCACCCTTATGACTTGGAATCACACCCACATTCTCACATTTATTTTGTAGAATAATAGCATTCATGGGTTTTGTAGCACCCATTTTTTATATCATCATCACTATAGTATCCCATATTTTTCATTCTTCATAGATTCAATATTGATCTGCATGTGGGAAATATCATAACTCACCCTCAAACTATTATGTTTGATTTAGAAATTTATGTACAATGGTATTGTATTCAAAATCTAAGCATGGTATTTTTTCTAGTGTAGTAAAGAAAGTTTTTCATGTTCACAGTAATGACCAAGGCCTACAACTTGTTACTATAAAAAATGCCTCAACCCACACCTAGGAAAATAGGATTTGATGACATGTCGTATAGTTTTTTAACACATTAATTATCTGTTAAAATTCTAGTCTCTTTTAATTTAATATATTTATAATCATATCTAATGCTAATGATTTTTATCATATGACAATGAGCTAATGAGAATAAACTTTGTAAAAAACATCTCTCAATATTTAGCATTTTTTGACTTAAAAAATAAGGTGAGGCCTTTATACCCCACAAGACATAAATAGGTATAAATCTCATACTCTAACCACAACATGTGAGAATTTTCTAAAAAATGCTAGTCTTTGTGGGTATGTGAAAGGGATTGCTTGGGGAGGTGCTCATTTTGCTAGAGTTGTAGCTTACAAAGATTTTTGAGAGAAGGGATGTGATGAAACAAATATTGTTGGAACATTTGAAGGATTATATGTGTTCTATATTTCTCTTTCCTTTGATCTCCCTCTTGTGGATTATTTTCAAGATATTTCTACCATCAAATCATTTCATGTTGTTCACTTAGGAAAGGTAGTGATTTTTTCTATATAAAATAATCACCCAAGGTGCTTGTTAAATGTTAAATGTGTTATCATGGATTATAACTATTGGAGTAAATACCACTATAGAAAATTTCTTCCACATGATTTTGTAAGAAGTAAGAAAACTCATGGTAAGTATTGAAAGTTCTAGAATTTAATTTTGAATTGTAGATATCGTCTTTAAATTCAAGGGTCATGCTCTTGAAAAGAGTATAGAACATGGGAATGGCTCTTTAGAGGGAAGTGAATTTGTATTTTAATCCCATTTATTATCATAGAAAATGTGTGAATGGTTATGTTAGATGTTAAAAAGACTATTCAAATTCTCCTTATGAAAGAAGAAACTATACCATCTAGTATTATTAGTGGATGTCAAATCTTTAGATGTGAATAAAATTGTTTACACTATATTGTGAGTTTTGTGATCATTTTTCATTGGTATGTATAAAATCTTTATTGTAGACAGTGTTTGTATTAGCTCTTAATTACTGTGTAAATATTATAGATAAATTTTCTTCTTGGGAGATCTAGATCCCAACAAAGTTAAAGGCAAGATTGTTGCTTGTCTTATTTGTTCTAATACACTTGAGAAAGGGTTAGTAGTTCATACAAGATGTTTTTAGTGGTGAATCTTACCAAATGATGAATAGGTTTATGTTTTTAGTAGTTCAAATGAAACTTCATGTCTATTTGGTGATCTATTGAGTTATTTCATGAATTTATAATTGGCTATTCATATTGATCTTTCTCAAATAGGCTAGGTCTCCACTTTACTACTTCAAGAGATCAATTGATGTCCATCCATTATAAATTCATTAACCTATTTTGGTATCTTTCTCTCCTAATAAATTAAGAAACCTCAATAGGAATTGCAAATGTTATAGATGAAAATCTCCTATTAGCTCTTTGTAGCCTTTTAGGGGGTTCCTAAGATGTGTTTTCTTTGATGTAAGATAAAGAATAAGGGGGCATGTTATTGGGTACAGAGGAGGTAGGTTTGGTTTGGGGTTATGGGTGTATATCGAGGGTCCCATCAAGTAGCAATAAAATGCATGAAAAGTAGGTGAATGGGTTCATTGGGGCAACCATTTTTGGTGAACAAGATAAGCTAGAAGGTGAGATAAATGATCGTAATTTTTATAAAAATTTAGTCTAGTTGTATTTAAATCACCCAAGAATTTTTTTATTTAACTTTAAGTTAAATTATTTTTCCATAGTAAATGATGCATGATTAGAGCTTAATTGCTTAAGGTTTATAATACACATTACATATAAATCATATTTTTCATTAATATGATTGATAAGGGCGTAGTGTAGTGCTCAGGTCACAACATTTTTGTGGTGGACACCAAGGTTCAAACCCCTATTGGGTCATTGAGATCACAAGTGCCTTCGCTAGGCTAAGGTGCTTGCAAGACATGCGCCTTTATTGGTTGGTTGTGATCATAGGATGTGGGCCTTTGTTGGAGCATTTGAGATCATGACTTTGAACAAGGTGATAATTCCTTGGGGACTAAGGCCCCCTAGTAGAAGTTTTGATGATAAATATATTGGCAAGATATCCCCTCATAAGTTATCTCTCTAGGCTCAAACCAGGATAAAAACCTGAGTTTACCATATTTGAAAAAGGCCATTAATATTACCTCCTACTTATTTTTGAGGCCATATCACTGTTAGTAATAAATTATTGCTTACTTTTGGGTCTATTTTTCTTTGAAATTTCCATTTAGCAATATTTTTTACTTAAAAATTATATATAATTAGGTTTTCAAGTATTATGTTGTGGCCTTTTTATGTGAGCTAGGTTGTAGAGAAACCTCATAGCTCTATAATGGCAACAAGACCATCGAACATAATTATTTTCTCCTTTATTAGCATGGCCTCTAAAACCCAAGTCATATAAGGCCTCAAATATAATATTTATGAAGAATATACTTGTAGAATAGAAAAAGGGAACCTTCAGTTTAATGTATAAACCTAGGGTTACATTATGGTCATTTTTCAAAGGTACATTACAATGTGGATCAACAAGGTGAATAGATTGACTTTCAACCATAAAGGTAAGCCAATCAAACCTAGATCTACACTATTAGGGTCTTGAAAATGGATGGGAATGGATTTGGAATAATTAACCTAATTGAACTATATGGCCTACTACATAAAATACTAGATCCTATAACTAACAGTCTGAAATGATAATTTGTAGGTGGATCCAAAAAAGTGTGGAGTGGTATGTTCCTGCTCGAAAAAATTGATTTCAATGTGCATAGAAGGAATTATTCACAATATGGCATCTAATTCCCTGATAGGGTGTCCTAATCAACTTTTGGGGTCCTCTAGTAGCAGATCTGAGACTTCTATTTCTACTTGCAAAGTTATTGAAACATTTTCCGGATATTTTTGTAGGTGAGTTTCCATGATTTAACAAGATACACAGAGCTTTAAATGCAACAATGGAGAATTTTTCTTCAATATTCCTATTATGCCTTGCATAACCACCCCCATCTTTTGCCTTGGTCAAAATGGGTCCCCCTTGTGTTCTTTATCTTTTGTTGATTTTCAAATAAATTTTGGAGTCGTTTTGCTTCCAACACTTTGTTTGTTTTTTATTTAGTCTATCGGAGGCAGAACCGGAACTAAATCGGGTTCTGAAAGTTCTTTTGAAACTGGTTTTTTGTTCCTATCCTGATGGTCTTTGTTTTTGGCTTGTTGTTTTTCTTTAGCAGAACCGGAACCAGAGTGGGTTTTAAGTTGGTCTTTATTGAAAATTGCAAGACCATAATCTATTCCGCCCCTGCCTCCGTTGTTTTTATTTATGCTTTAAATCTCAATCTTTGTGTTTAGTTTTATTATGATTGGTCTTTTACTTTACTTTTTGTGTTTGGTTTTTGCTTAGTGTTTAGTTGGCAGACTCGGAACCGGAATATGAATGAGGTTTGGAAATTTCTTAAACTTTTGAATTAGTTTTTGTTTTGATCCCACCCCCACCACTTTTGGATCGTCGACTTTTTGACTGAAGTGGCACTACAGAGAAGTGTCCGTTCTCTCACAGTTCTGACTCCGCCTTAACTACGCTTTAATGCATTAATGGTAGTTGCTCGTGTAGGTAAAAATCAGCATTTTTTACCTTCATTAGGGGTTAAACGAATCATTATTACCATTATTAAGAAATCTAAGAGCACGAAACAACAACAACGAAGTTCATTTGAGTAAATTGATCGAAAGAGAGGAAGGTTATTACGTGCGGATCAGTTCAGAAGGTTAGCTCGGGTTCTTTGCGTTTGAGGTAAGGTTTCTTATTATTGTTCTTCATTTATTTACTGTCGTGTTTTGTTACGTTTTGCTTTATATCTGCTCGTGCTTTCAATCATTTTGTTTTAAATCGAATTCATGATTATTGGTATGATTGGTTCGAGTAGGTTATTGTTTTATGTTGTTTTGTCTTGGCTTAATTTTGGTTTCTTGTGCTGTCGTTTTGATTCTGTATATTTTGAGCATGGTCGCTTTCATGTTTTAGTCGTGATCGCGTCGTGTTGTTTCTAATTTGTAGTAGATTAGATTAAATTAGGGTTTTTAATGGTGTTTTTTAAAGTTACGGATCTACAGTGAGGTAGATTAGTTTTATCTTTTACTTAGGGTTTTATCGTGTGTTTCGATCTTGTAAAATGGCGAGGTTTACATCTGTGCCCTAGTTTTATCGGGTTTGTTAGATTAGGGTTTCGTATCTTTTAGTGATCATAGTTAAATGATTTAATTATGATACCTTAAATATAGTCATTCCCCATGGTCATATGGTGTAGTGTTTTAAAGCCCTTTTTCAGTTAAAGCGACCTTGGTTTTAATCATGAAGTTATATGTTAAATCAACAAAATCGTTTGATGACGTCATGGTTAACCTAGGCGGAGGCGGGATCGGAATCGATTATGAACTTAAGAATTATGTTTTACAAAATTTATCGATTCCGTTTTCATCTCGTTTTCGGCTTTGATTATAACCACAGTCTTCTTTGAGGAAGTAATGATAACCTAGACGGAAGCAGAGGCGGAGTGGAAATGGAGTATGAAAATCTAAAAAAAATGAAGAAAAACCAAATCACTTTTTCGTTCCGATCCCGGTTCCAATCACCTTCCCGGTTCTGACTCCGAGCCTATTCATTGTTAGTGAAGTATCTATATTGGTTTTGGCTCCAAGTTTGGCAGTATTGTAAAAGAGATTGTGTTAGGTTGAGTTTTTGTCTAGTTCCGACTCCGATCCATATATGAAAGGTATGTTTTTAAAGCATGTTTTATGATGATTTCTAAAGATCTAATTAGAGGTTTTCTTTGCAGGAAAGTTGAGAGATGTTAGGAACATCAGAGGAAGATACTCAAAGGAATCAACATACAGGGACATCAAAGGCAACACCAAAATCCAAGAAGTTAAAACCAGAAAAACTGCCTTATACCTTGAGGTATAATCATAGGAGTCCAGTTGTGAAGGTGAGCAAGGTGGAATCAGACTGGTCAGATATCACTGATACCAATTTAGGCCAGTACAACTTTGAAGAATTACATGGAGAAACCTTTGCAAAACAAGAGGATCTGATAGGAAGGACTCAAAGGATTGTTGATTCCAGCCTAACACATAATATTGTGTTCCCTTTATTAGTTCAGTGCCCGGAGTTGATCTTAACAGTAGCCAGTGCCTGCAATCCTGCTACAAGACTATGCATGGATTCGCAGAATAATGTGATTATTGATCTTACTCCTCAGATGTTTCAAAATATATTTAATGTTTTGGATCCCAAGAGCTTGGTGTAGCTAACTGAAGCAGAGGCCTTGGAGAAGTATAGCAAGCATAAGGACTCTAATAAGTCTCATTTAAACAAAAAATGGTTGAAGACGGAAAAGAAATCTCTAAGCAAACTTGTAGACTAGCCAAAGAGGGAAGATTTCAAGAAGGAAGTATCGGATCTAATATTGATGGTGTCCAGGGTGTTTGGGAAGAGAGATACACTTCCATTCAAGGAATGGATGTTTCCTTTCATCCAAATAATCTTACATGGTGACCATCAGTTTGATTGGCCAATGATTGTGTCAAATGCTATCCATGATCTGGTGACTAACATCAGAAGCACTAAGTGTTTCTTCGTGACTTTTTACATTGTATATGCAGCAGCCAGATTGGGGATTTTCCTAGGTTTGAATAGAGTAGGCATAATGGGAGCCTTGGAGGGGCAGAAGAAGGTATGGGATCACTATGATCAATTGTCTCTTCAAGTTGCTAAGACTCATTTCAAAAGAGTCAATGATGCATTTTTATATGTGATTATCAACCAATTAAATGGAGATGCCGGATATTGGTTGAGTCAAGAAGCTATGGCATTCATTGCTAAATGGGGATGTTGGTACATCCAATACCCTAAATTTACATACTTCAGGTTGGCTGGTTTTGAAGGTCATCCCCATTTGCTTCCAAGGTGCTCCAGTAACAGGATAGTGCTTATGGAGTTTGTATATCAAGCTATTGGAGTTAATGCTCGATTCGGGATCAAGCATAAAACTGGATGTCATAAATTTCCCATGAAGTTGGGGGAATATAGTTGTCAACACTTGGTAGGAGAGAAGGTGGTCTGTAGTGAATTGATACAATTGAAATTGGGATTGTATACTACTCGTAATTATTTTGATCCAAAGAAAAAGATGTATTCCTTATTGCCTTCAGTGTTCACTAGACATTTCAACTTGTTAGAAGACTTTTGGAGTGATCGACAGGATGACTATGACTCGAGGAAGAAGAACTATGAAAGATTGTCGGTTGCACTCATGGCAGAATTAGGTATTAAAGAAAACATTCCTGACACATTGGTGGATGATGGAATTATATTGGATCCATCTTATGAAGCTTTGAGTGTTGGCACCAAGAGTCTGGATCCAATTGACTGGGGTGCTGAAGAAGCAATTGACATCAAGAAGATTGGAAGGACAGTGTTGGATAGGAATATGCAATGGTTAATGTCGATAACTCAAGCTCCTCAAGGACCCATCCTTAAAAAGGGTAAAGGATACAAGAGAATCAAGAGAAAGACACCTCCCCAAGAACCATTAGAATTCCTTCCTCCAGACATTGAAGAAATAGAACTTGAGGCAGTAGATGATGAAGAAGAGACACAAGAAGGAGATGTTCCAGTAGGATCTGTTGTTTCGACATCTACCTTAGGTGAATCATCCGCACAAGTCCCAATTACAAGGAAGAAGAGTAAGGAAATGCAAGAAGGAGCTCTTCATAGCATGGCTAAAGCTGCTAAGGGAAAAGAAATGGAGAAGGAAGTTCTGGAAGTTGAGACAGATTTAGATGAGACTCTGTCAGAAAAGGATTTGCAAGAGAACATGCCTCTAGAGGAGGATATTGAGCATATCTTAACACAAGAAGATCAATGGAATCTATTCGAAGATGCAAGGAGAGATTTTGATGCGAGGGCTGCAGTGGAGAAACAAAAGGAAATAGAAAAGGCAACAGCTGATGAGGTGGAAAAACAAAGAAGGCAACAAGAAAATGAACTCAAGGTCAAGGAAGAGAATGACAAGTTGGAGTTGATACAAAAAATTCATGACCTTGAAGAATAAAAAGCAAGGAACCGAAGGGAAAGAGGAGTCTTAGTTACCCAACTAAAGCTTGCAGAGGAAGCTTGCCAGAAGGAAGAAGAAGCAAAAAGCTTGAGAAAGAAAAGGGATGTTGAGGAGCTGGTAAAGAAGCAACAAGTTGAAGAAGAAAAGGCAAAGGCAGAGAAACTTAAGGCCTTAGAGGCGGAGAGATTAGAGAAAGAAATACTAGAGGCTTTGGAAAAAGAAGCTCTAGAGAAAGAAAAGGAAGAGGAAAGTCAGAGGAAGAAAGGAAAAGGAAAGAACAAAGAGAGAGAAGGGGCTGAGAAGTTAGTGCAGATGCATGTACTGCAAGAGCAACAAGAGAAATAAAAGGTTGACTCTCAACCTCAGGTAGATGTTCAACCACCTTCTACAGTTGTTTCTTTCTCTTCTATGATGACTACTGCTCCAAGTGATCCTACTTGGCTAAAATTTGACCTGCAGAAGAGGGCAAGAACACCTCCACAACCTCTCAATTGGGAGGATATGATGAAAGGAATTGAGCAGGAAAGGCCTAAAAAGAAGGCTAAAATTCTACATTCTACCTGACTCACAGACGAAGGAGAAATTGTTGTTGAATGTGCCATGCCGATGATAGAAAAGGAGGTAGGGGACATGCAGCTAACAAATTATTATCTGAGTACGGTCAATTTGGGAAGGCCCACTAGGAATTAACAAATGAACTTGATTGATGTAGTGGCTTCAACGACCAAATCAAGAATGATCAAGGATAAGCAAAAGAAGGATGAGCTTAAAGCTCAGTTAGATCAATTGCATTCATTCTTGAAGAGTGTCTCATCTCCAAGATCACAATAGGTAGTAGCCATTGAGACTCCTATTTTGTTAAGAAAAAAGGAGGTAGATGATTTGGTGCAGGTTAGAGGTAAGGCGGAGATGGTAGACCGATGGGTAGACAAATTGAACCGAGAGGTAGGTGAAGTTTTAGTTAAAGGTTTCAAGGCTTATAGGGATTTAGAAGGGTTGATAAAAGAGATGCATCAATACATTGAGGCATCGGAAAAGCAAGAATAGGAATACAAAGAATACTATCAAAATTTGGAAAGAGTGAGTGTATTGCCTCTAAAAACTCTTCTGGAACAATCCATACTTGAGGAAGACAACAAAGATTTTGTGGAGAAAACTTCTCGCATACTCCGGTTTAGGACTGGATTTTTGTGTAAACACAAGGATGAAATTTAGGAGGTTGTTAATAATTTGACTGAGCAATTGGAAGAATTAGAAGTAGTCATTGCTATAATTGTGGATGTAAATGTGTTGACAAAAGATGGCATGCCTTTGAGTCAAATTAAAGAGAAATGGGATGAAAGGTTCAAAGGACTCGTGCAGGAAAAGGATGATGGAGAAGAGTTGTTAATAGATCGACTAGTAGAGGTCAAAGAAGAGATAAAAGCTATTGGGGGAGAGTTAACAAAAATAAAAAGTATGAGGGAATTTGTTGCAGCAGAATTGGATCGGATCAAGTTTGAAGATAGCTAGATTGATGGGCCAGAGATGGATACATTACAACAAGTCTTCACTAGCTATGATGAGCTCATTGCAGATCCAGCTTCACATGCATGAATCCCTGCATGCATGATGTTCCTCTTCTTTGCATGTTGCATGCAGCACTGACAACTTTTGGGGCGCATGATTTCTTCTTCTCTTCTATCTTCTATTTTTAGTTAAAACTGAATGTCTAAATGTAAGAACTTAAGATCAAATTGATCTAGTTCCTAAAAGGGTGGAATGCCTAAAATAGAAGTAGAGTTCTAAATTTTGTTTACCTATAAATACCTGATGGGTATCATATTGTAAAGGTTGGCTAATTGAGAATAGAATTGGCTTACCTAATGCTAGGAGATAGAATTTTGTAGTGATCATTTTTAAGATACATTGTTACTCGATCTTTTTACAGTTGATAGAATTATAGGTTTTTATGCAATATGGAGTTAGAATTGAGTTGTTTTATTTGATAAGGCTGATAAGTTATAATCTATCTGAATTCCAGTGAATGTGTTGAAGTATGATAGTTTCTTATGTGGTGAAAATCATTAGAAGAAACCAGATTTAAGGATTATCTTGTTAGATTGTCATTGAATTAAATTTATTGTGAAGTTTGTTGATCTATAATCTTGATGATGAATGAATGTGTGGTGTTATGAAATCCTTGAAGTATTCATGATATGTAAGTGTGAAATTAATTAAGCACCTAAAATGTATGCAATGGTATAGATTATTCTATAGATTGTGTCATCTTACGGTTTTCTTGATCTGATTGGAAAAACATTCATTATTTAAGATATATGTCCAGGCGTTAGATAAAGTTGATTCAAATTTATTGGTTACCCCTTTGTTCCATCTTTTTCTTTTGTTTGAAATTCCTTTATTTAAGGAACTATTTTGATAAAAGAGTCATTGCTTGAATCTTTTGTTACCAGCACAGGCCCCTTGAACATTATAGTTGCATGAACCGATTGAGTGACACCAGATAGTTGAGAACCAACTACCAGGACGTTGGGAGTTAGGCCACTACATGTTGTCTTTCTTTTTCAGGAGAAATAGAGTAGAAATATTTTGTTTTAATGTTGTTTGTGTCATTTTAACCATCAACAAAAGTTGGCGCTAGAAGGAGGGCCTTGAAAAGACAAGCTTGCTCACACAGGATCTTTCTCACCGGAGAAATATGGAAGGATTTTGAAATCCTCTACTGACCCTAAACCTTTACAAGAATTGCAAACTCCGGTTAGACCAAGACCTCATGCTTGTAGGGTTTTGATACCTACACTGCCACCACCACTTACTCCACCTGGATTTCCTCTAAATCCATCTACACCACCACCAATTCCACCTACATCATCACCTCCAAATAGGCCTGTGTCGCCACCAATTCGGCCTATATCACCACCTGTCCAACCAATCCCACCAATGGCTTACTTTGTGAATAATCCCTCCCCGTTAGGGACTATTCCTGGGGGATTCCATGATTTACCAAAGAACCTAGAGAGGTTCTGTCTGAAATACATGCATGGAGAGTTGAGAAGTGTTGAAGAACATATACAAGTATTCAAAGATGCTTGCACTCGAGCTCAAGTTTCTCATCAAGATGTGGTATGTAGATGGTTTCCTTATTGTTTGGGAGACATGGCATATAACTGGTATCTAAATCTGCCTCAGGGATCTATCCTGGGTTGGACAAATTTGGAAAATGCTTTCATTAATCAATTCAGGGTTTATGTTGATCCTGCAATATCATATCACCAGTTTGCCACCATAAGGAAAGAACATCATGAACCATTGCCCTTGTTTAACACTAGGTTCCAAAGGATGTATCATAGGCTACAAGAGCCTTATGTAGTACCAGAGGGTATGGCCATACATGCATATTTGAGAGTTGTTGATCCTTTGATTGGCCTATTCTTACAAAGAACTTATCAACCTGATGAAATTGACTCACTATCTAATATTTATCATTTGGCTTCAAATTGCAACAGTAGATAATTTTGCAATCTGGAGGGTTAGGAGCAGTTCTTCCTCCAATGAATTATCAGATGCCTAATCCATCATTATATAACACTGTCCCAGGGATCTCTTATTCCCAATATGGACCAATATTTGAGTTGCAAGCTCCACTCACGGTGCCCTTCTTTAGCAATGGTGTACAAGATTCCTCACATCAACCACAACAACAACAATCTCAACATCAACCACAACAAGGGGGAAGATCAACCCATGTCCATTCCCCAGCCATAGTCCAAAATATACAGAATGAACAAACCGTTCAACTCACAAGTGAGTTAGAGACTCTCAAGAAGACTCTCTCTTAGATGTTAAATGACATGGCATAGCTTAGGAAAAACCCTCCCAATAATCAAAACCAAAATTACAACAATCAAGGAGGTTATAACTATTAGGGCAATTACTCTAATCAGAACCAAAATCAGAACACCAATAGGAATTTCCAAAATCATAACTCCTCAAACCAGAATTATCAAAATCAGAATAGAGGATATAATCAAAGGTTCAACAACAACAACAATAATAGGCAGTGGAATACTGGACCTAATAATGGGGGAGTTCCTCATAATTATCAGGCAGGTGAAGAAAGACCCCATGCTGCTAATGTTGCTGATTTGAATTTTATGACAAATTGGTGTAGGTTGCATGATACAACATCCCATTCTGAGGTCAATTGCCCAGAAATGGAGGAGATGGTGAAAATTGCACAGGCTGATGCCCATCCTCCAGCAAGAAATTCCAATCAAGGTAATGGGTCAGTTAGCACTGCCATGACTTATGAAACCATTGAAGAAAAGTATCAATTCTCTATGCAAGGGGATAATGAGCCAGAGGAATATGTTTATGATGCTCAAGCCTTCCAATCTAAGGGTGGCCACTTTCTAAGAAATCAGAACAAGGGGTCATTCACTACATTTGCACCCCCGAATAACATGGTTCCACCAAATTAGAATGCAGATAATAATCCACCTCCGCCAAAGGGACCTTCTGATTCTCAGAACAGAGGTAATCGACCTTTTTTTCCTAAGTACCAAGTTAGGAATGATTCGGAGTTTGACTTTGTTGCAGAATTACAGAGGCAGAAGACGTCACTGTCTTTCTTTGACATCATGAAGTGGTGCCCAACTCAATGAGAGGTGGTATTAAAAGCTTTGGAAGAGGAAAATCACCTAAAAGGGAAGGGTAAAGTGACTCCCGCAAAGGAGATGAATGCAGCTATGTATAAAGGTAAGACCAATACCCCACCTTTCTTGTTAAGTTTGAGAATCTTTGGAAAGAATCTACATAATTGTTTATTAGATTCTGGAGCATCAGGGAATGTTATGCCTTTTTTGATTTGTAAGAAGTTAGGATTGAGTCCTATCCCAACCAATAAAAAGGTGATTTAGTTGGATAAAACCGAAGTCAATGTTGTAGGTGAGTTGAAGAACATGCATGTTCAAGTTGGATCAGACCCAAGGATCCAAACCTATATAGATATCCAAATAGCTGATATCCCAGAAACATATGGTATGCTCTTAAGTCGATAGCTAATGAAAAGCATAGGAGGATATCTATCTTTGGATTTCTCGTACATGTGTTTACCTTGGAAAGGAGTTGCCACCCAGATAAGAAGTGAAAGTGAACCTAGACTCAAACACATGATTACAGAGTATGATACTCCAAATGAAGTAGCATTCTTTGAGACTAAGATAGGTGTTTACAAATAAGAGGAAGTCCTTACTTTCTCTGTAGTTAGTCCTGATGATATATTGTCCTTAGATCATAGTGACTCGATGATTCACATTAACCAGTAGGTTCTAATAAGGAAATTGCAACAAGATAGGCTGGTTTTAGGAGCATAAACTGATTTGAGTAGTTTGTTGCTTCCTAATTGGTGTAGGATTCACTATCATAACCATTCAGAGTTAACATGTCAGTCATGTATAGATATTCTAAGTCATATAGATCAGCCCAAACAAAAATGTCAAGAGAAATATGAGACTCCCATCAATGAGTTTTCCTTCCAAGTTAAGGATGCAACTATTCTTACATGGGCTAGTCTTTCTCAAGAGGAAAATTCCTTACCAATAGAGCAAACTCAAGTTTTAGGTTCTCCAGACCAAGAAGAAGTGGAAGTATCTCAGTTTCATTTCAACATCCCTGCTCCAGATGCTTTACCAATGCCCAAGGTGTTAATGAAAGATGAATTAGATGGTAAATTAACTCAAGAGAGCATTCAGGAGATAGTTGTTGAGCTAATTGGGAACATAGGAGAATCTTTAATTGAGCCTAGCCTCAAGATAATTGTTGATAATTAGCAAAAGTTCGAGCCACCACATGTCACAAGTGACAAATTCCTTGTTGCTTCTAAAAAGAAAGAACTTCCAGCCAAAGACCATCTATGGACTCTTAAATTTGATGGTTCTAAATCTAAAGCAGGAAGTGGAGTAGGAATTGAACTGACCAATCTAAAAGGAAAAACTAACTTTGCTTCTTATAGATTGCAGTTTGGTTGTACTAATAATGTAGCAGAATATGAAGCACTTGCAAGAGGGCTCATGTTTTCTCATAAGAAGAAGGTAACTGCTCTTACAGTGATGGAAGATTTTGAGGTGATTGTGAAACAGGTACGTAGCCAATACACGTGCCATAACAAAAGATTGGCTTCATATAGAAATAGGATTTGGAATTTAATAGAATATTTTGATGCCTTTGGAATTACTCTCATTCCAAGGGAAGCAAATCAAATAGTAGATGCTCTGGCTGTTGCAGCTAGTACACTAGAGCCTATGCAAGATTCAAATCTGGAGAGGTTTTATGTGGAATTGATTTCAGTCCCTATCATTCCCGATAATGTTAGACATTTTCAGGTGTTTAATGATGATCAACAAATTTTAGCCTTTTTGGAGAGTTCTGATGTATTTCAAAGACAAATAATTGATGATTCTGACAGAGATCAAGGAGTCTGGAATCCAGAAAGTGACAATCCAGAAGGGATATTGGATTTAAAGAGCAATAACATCCCAAAAGGGATGATAGCATTGGAAATAATATTTGATTCAGATCCACGAGCTTATCAAAGAATGCCTACAAAGAGTGAGGGAGGCAAGTATGAATCCATCAATTTGGCTCACTCAGGGGCAGAAAGGAATGTTCTTAAAGGGAAAACTTGTCCTCGTGAGATTAAGGATGAGATAATCAGAGTCTTGAAATAGAATATTGAAGCAATTTCTTGGAGCTATGATGACTTGAAAAATTTTGATACATCTGTCATCACACATGCAATTCCTCTTAAGCTAGAAGCCAAGCCGTTCCGCCAAAAGCAACGCCCGATCAATTCATTAATTGAACCTCTGATTCAGAAAGAGGTGCAAAAACTTTTGGCTGCAAGAATAATCTTTCCAATTAGACACTCTACTTGGGTGGCTAATCTAGTTCCTGTGAGGAAGAAGAATGGTGATATTAGGTTGTGTGTGGATTTCAAAAATTTAAACAAGGCCTCTGAGAAGGACAATTATCCATTACCTTCCCTTGATGAAGTATTGCAAAAGGTCAATGGATCTCAGATGATGTCTTTCTTGGATGAGTATTCAGGATACAACCATGTCCTTGTAAGTCATGAAGATAGGATGAAGACGACTTTCACTACAAAATGGGGCACATTTGCCTACAAAAGGATGCCATTTGGTCTAATCAATGCTGGTGCTACTTTTCAAAGGGCGATGGATGTAGCTTTTAAAGATCTGATCGGGAAATATATAATCATCTATGTTGATGATCTGACCATCTTCTCTAAGAATAGAGAAAATCATGCTACTGATTTGGAGAAGGTGCTAAAGAAATGTATCAGTTATGGTGTCTCCCTTAACCCAAAGAAATGTGTATTTGGAGTTTCTGAAGGAGAGCTCTTAGGTAACATTATATCAAAGGAAGGGATTTCCATAGATCCTGACCGAGTGGAGGCCATCTTGAAATTAACAAGGCCAGGAAGTAAGAAGGAAATGAGATCTTTCTTTGGAAGGATTAATTTTGTCAAGAAGTTTATAACAGGGTTTGCAGAGATTGTCAAATCACTCAACGTAATGATGAAGAAGGATGCAAATATTGAATGGAGTGAAGAGGCCAAGTCTGCTTTCATGTAGATTAAGCAAGCTATATCTGAGGCACCTGTTTTGACAAGCCCAGATTATCTAAAACCTTTCTACCTTTATTCTTTTGCTTCTGAGCATTCATGTGCATCAGTTTTAACACAAAAAAGGGAAGAGAATGAGGAGAGACCAATTGATTTTATGAGCTCTCCATTTAAAAATGAAGAAGTAAGATATTCATCATTGGAAAAACAAGCCTTTGTATTGGTTAGAGCAGTAAAGAAGTTTAGGCGTTGCATAATCAGAAGTTAGGTTATGGCTATAGTCTGAGATCCAACTGTAAAGTCCCTCCTAATGCAAAGTGAATTAGGGGAGAGAAGAGGGAAATGGATGGCAATCTTACAAGAGTTTGACTTAGAGATTCACCCAATGAAACTTGTAAGAGGTCAAGGTTTGTCAAAAGTAATGGTTGAAGTGGACAAAAGTATAACTTGTCAACAGTACATTGTTCAATCATTCACAAAAGATCCCTGGTATACAGATTTAATCTTTTTCCTCCTCAATAACAAGTTTCCAGAGGGAATGAATGCTACTCAAAGGAGAGCATTGAGGATGAAGATCACCCTTTATATGCTTAAAGGGGGATCAATCTATAGGAAGAATTTCCAAGGGATCTATCTACGTTGCTTGGATCAACAAGAAGCTAAACATGCCATAAATGAATTTCATGGCAGGCACGAAACAGGGCATGGATCAGCTAAGGCTTTGGCACATTAGATTTTAAGGTCAGGCTATTATTGGCCTTATGTGTTTAAAGATGCACACCAACACTCAGGAATTTTCATGTATGTCAAACCTTTGCACCTAGAGAAAGAAATCTTGCAATGCCCCTACAACCAATATATGAGTTAAGGCCATTTTCTCAAAGGGCACTTGATTTTGTAGGTGTGATTAATCCAAATTCTTCTACAGGACATAAATTCATCTTGACTGCAACTAACTACTGCACACGTTGGATGGAGGCACAACCTTGTAAGAATAACACCATGAAGGTGGTCATAAAGTTTCTAACTGAGAACATCACAACTAGGTTTGGTGTTCCATTTGCTCTGGTATGTGATAACGACCCTGCTTTTTCTTCAGATGAGTTTATTTCCTGGGCATATGAGCATAAGATTGTGTTAAAATATTCTTCCAATTATTATCCTCAAGGGAATGGAGTGGATGAGTCCACAAATAAAAACTTATTGGAAGTTATAAGAAAGTTGTTAGAAAGTAACCCTAGGGACTAGCACACTCAGTTGAGATTTGCCTTATGGGCAGATCGAACCAGAATCAAAGCAACCCTAGGGAATTCACCCTTTAAATTGGTCTATGGCCAAGATCCAATCTTTCCCATTCATTTACAAATACCTGTCTTGAAGTTCATGCAGGAATTTTACTCCAAGGATGATAGGATTGAGGTTAGACTGCTTAATTTGTTAAATATGGAAGAACAAAGAGATGTTGCTTTGCAAAAAATCTCTAAACATCAGGCTATTGTCAAATGTTTGTTTGACAAGAGAGCCAAGATAAAAGCTTTTAGAATATCAGACCTTATGCTATTATGGGATAAGGCTAGAGAGAAGAAAGGAGATCACCGGATGGGTATCATATTGTAAAGATCGACTAATTGAGAATAAAATTGGCTTACCTAATGCTAGGAGATAGAATTTTGTAGTGATCATTTTTAAGATACATTGTTACTCGATCTTTTTACAGTTAATAGAATTATAGGTTTTTACAAAATATGGAGTTAGAATTGAGTTATTTTATTTGATAAGGTTGATAAGTTATAATCTATCTAAATAACAGTGATTGTGTTGAAGTATGATAGTTTCTTATGTGGTGAAAATCATTAGAAGAAACGAGATTTAAGGGTTATCTTGTTAGATTGTCATTGAATTAAATTTATTGAAGTTTGTTGATCTATAATATTGATGATGAATGAATGTGTGTTGTTCTGAAATCCTTGAAGTATTCATGATATGTAAGTGTGAAATTAATTAAGCACCTAAAATGTATGCAATGGTATAGATTATTCTATAGATTGTGTCATCTTATGGTTTTCTTGATCTGATTGGAAAAACATTCATTATTTAAGATATATGTCCAGGCGTTAGATAAATTTGATTCAAATTTATTGGTTACCCCTTTGTTCCATCTTTTTCTTTTGTTTGAAACCCCTTTATTTAAGGAACTATTTTGATAAAAGAGTCATTGCTTGAATCTTTTGTTACCAACACAGGCCCCTTGAACATTACAGTTGCATGAATCGATTGAGTGACACCAGACAGTTGAGAACCAACTACCAGGACGTTGGGAGTTAGGCCACTACATGTTGTCTTTCTTTTTCAAGAGAAATAGAGTAGAAATATTATGTTTTAATGTTGTTTGTGTCATTTTAACCATCAACAATTCCTTTAGTCCTCTTCAACTTGAGATCTACACATTCACAAAGAGAGAAAATGTTGGGCCATTTTAGGGGCTTGCCTCAATCAAACCCCGTGTTAGTGTTTCCACTTCCCCAATGGAAAATTTGTCAATAGATAAATGATAATAGAAAGGAAGGAATGATGAATCAAAAAAGTGTTGCAACTCACAAACCTTTAATGTCTTCCTTGAAGGAATGAAGTCATGCACATCACCTCAAGGTTTTGGATCTTTCTTGCTTGAATTATTTGGAGACGTA
Source organism: Sequoiadendron giganteum (assembly GCA_007115665.2). Lineage (NCBI taxonomy): Eukaryota > Viridiplantae > Streptophyta > Pinopsida > Cupressales > Cupressaceae > Sequoiadendron > Sequoiadendron giganteum. The sequence continues at coordinate 333,706,714 of CM021104.1, read as the reverse complement.
CAACAAGGGTTAGCCTTCGCAAAACAATAATAACTTGATAACATGAACTCACATTCACTTTGACATGATGCTTGGATCTTGAATTTCTGAAATAAAGCTCTAAAATTCTACTCTTGATTTGCTCTTGAATGTTCTCAATGTTCACCTCTAGCTTGTTAATGTTCAAATGATGCAATAACTAGGTATTTACATGAAATTGTTTTAATTTCCCAAAAAAATGATTTCAAAAGTTGACACTTGAAATTTAAAATTTGAATGTTTAAATAACACCCACAACATATTCAAAAATAGATTCTAGCTAATAAGGGGGACCCATACACCCAAGGGTGTATGGGCCTTAGCCCAAAATTATAGGACATTGAATTTCAAGAACAACATATGAGTTGGATGCATTTATTCAATGCTTACAGTTTATTGAATTTAGTGGTACAAATGGGCTCCCATAATGCATTTAATTTTAGGCAATTAGGGGGTCAATTAGGCTCAATAATTTAGGGGGACCAAAAAATAGCATGAAATTATTTAGGTTGACAATTTTCTATGCTACATTTAGCCCCCACTTTAGTGAGAGTATGAACTTACACTCAGACTCATAATAGAGTAGAAAAATATGTCAAGAGGGGTCCAATTATCCAAATGTTGAAAAGATAGGATGACTAAGGATCAAGGGGGTTGTGAAAGCCCCCAAGATCCAAGATCCCATGGTAAATAAACATAAGCACAAAGGAACACACATACATTTGTTTGATATGCAACAAGAAAACATACACAAACATGCATGCCAGAAAAACATGAAGCATACACGATGAAAACACATGGTATGATGGAACATAAAGATGATAACAAAATAAAAACAAACACAATGTCAACATGATGTAAATACAAAAAATACATAAAAAATACACAATAAAAAATAGGGTTAGAACTAAAAGAATTTGAATCGATAAGGTAAAGAGACCTTAGTTTTAAATTGTCTCAAATACCAAACACCATCCATCAAATGTGATATCAAAATAAAATGCTTACACAAGGATGTAAAATCACTTATGAACACATGGCTCCATTGACAATAAATTTTTGTTATGCTAGGTGGCCATGTTAAAGGGTTTCATGAATCTCACAATAAAAAATTATAATATTTGCTAGGTGAATCACAAACTAGAAGGGACACAGGCTAGTGAAGTATGATATTCACTAGGTGGGGCCCCAAGACAAGGATGAGAAACTCACTAGGTCTACTAGGTGTACTCATAATAAGGTGGAAAAAATGAGAAACACACACTAGGTCTACAAGGTGTGCCCATAACAACCATACCAAGAGTTATACTCTCCCGATAGCTTTGATAAAGTATCACAAATGATCAATGTATTATGCAAACACTACACTAAGTTCAACTCTCGTGAACAAAGTGAAGTAAAATTGCCATGTTTTAGCATCACGAGGGATGGATATGACAAGTTTTAACATCATAGAGGATGAACAAAGACAATAATTAACAAAGGGGTATTGCTTAATACATGAATGCCACACCTTAGGGAACATCACACATGACATCACCACCAAGAGAGGACTAGTCGAGGAATAGAAAATCATACCTTAGGGAACATCACACAAGACATCACCACCAAGAGAGGACTAGTCAAGGAATAAAAAATCACACCTTAGGGAACACTAGCCAAAGTGTTACCACCAAGGAGAACGTCATATGCCAAGAAATATCACACTCTTGGAGGACATCAAGTACAATATTACCACAAATGAGACACTTACATGGATTAAGAAAGCCACACTTTGGTTGAAAAGATCACACTTCTTGGGAGATGTATGATATCATCACTAAGAAGGGACCATTTCCTATGTAAACAATGAGTGGGGGACTATATGTTGGCAATTTTGGTCATTTGTGTCAACAATAATTATTGGTTGTCCTTGATGACAACAATTGGTAAGATTGATACACATGTTTGTGATATTGTTGGCAGTTTTTATCATTCATATCACTGATATCACTAATTATTGGTTGTCATTGATTTCAACTAGGGTTTGTTGATAGTGATTGATGGTAGTACTTGGTGAATTATTTATGGTTTTCATCATCATTATCACTTGATATGAAAGGAATATTGTTGGCAATTTTTGTTGTTGAACACCCGAAATACTCAAAGGGGGGGTGAATCAATATTCACTTAAATTAATAAACTTTATCAACTTAAGCATACATTCAAAGCATCACATTAAACTCAAAAAAATGGGAAGGAACAATTCAATCATGCATCACCTCAATGAACACAAGAACACCATATTTACATTGAAAACCCTTGAAAGGTAAAAACCACGATGAGGATTAGCTCACAATATATTATAACTAGTTAGAATGGATTTATAGAATGCAAGACTCACTATCCAGAAAGAATGGCTCATTTCTAAGGGCTCACTTCCTAGAATATAAAGAGATATAAGAAAGGATGGATCACTAACAAGGATGAAATTCTAACAATTCATCTAAAAAATGGATTGTTAGCATTTCATACTTCACCACTATTACACTTGGCACACTTCATACTTCACCACTATTGCACTTCACACTTTTCTCTACATAAAATATTGCACACACACACACACACTCTACCTCTATATCTATATACAATCCTTCACACAATTAATTAAACTTGCATATATATGCATATATTTCGCAAATACCCAATTCATCAATTAGGTCGACCTAATTGCATGAACCATGTAACACCACAACCTATCGGCTCAAAAATCCATCACGTACACTTTGATGAATAAACCAAAACATTTACAACACCTGAAATAGGTCAGCATGGCCTATAATCAATACCATAAATCCGCTCCATACATAACTCAACTCCACCCAACCCCAAAACCCTTAGGTTGGCACTACATAGAAAAACTGGTGAAGCCACAATTGAATGAACCAACTGTTCTTTCACAACTCAACATGCGGACCTCCAAATAACTTCCCACTTGGAGTGCACACATATTTTACACCTTCCAACACTTCCTCAAAACCACACACCATGATAATCATCCATGGTGGAATGAAGAGCATTCAACATGCACTCTACATTTGTAACACTGTCACGACTAAGTCGATACACTATCACTAATATCTTCATCTACAGAAGACATAAAACCTTGAAACCTTGAATCTAGACACCTTCAACACATTTCATCAACACCTCAAAACCGTATGACAAGATGATGCAACACAAAGCAATGTGAACCACAAAGTTGTTCCTTTGTATCATACTACTGCAATCTAGGACTTAGCCAATTTAACACTTGGTCTTCTTCGGTATTATTTATACTATGTACATACAAATGCACCATCACTTCTATAATTCTACAATGGGTTTCCATAAATTAAAACACCATATACCATTCATACACCGTCATACTCATGTTGCCAACAATCTCCCCTTTGTCATTGATGGCAACATACTCTTTCAAAACTACTCCCCCTTTGACATCAAGGATAAAGGGTACCAAAAAGATACTTCTCTTTTATAATTAACACTCTTCTCCAAAAATCTCCCCCTTAGTGAAATATTTACATAAAAAAGTGGCTTCCCCCTAACAATTTTATCCATAAAAATTTACTAAACTTGTACCAAAACACCATCAGCTACTTCCGCATATGTACATACAAATCAAAAAATTGCATATATAAAGCAAAAATGTACAACTTAACTAGAAAAGAGTGAAATAACCTTATAAGACACCTTCAATTTTGCAAGGTGTGCCTCCTATTCTTTCTTTGCAACCTCTCATTCCTTCTTAGTGAAGGCAAGCATACAACACTAATTCTCAAACTAAATATGGAGGTCTTCTCCTTCTTCTAGAAAACTAGGCACTAGATTCATTTGCACCACCTTCTTAGTATTAGCTAAAAATCCAGTTAAATATGTAAGTCTTGCACTCACCAAATCTTGGAGCTAATAGTATTGCATTATGATTTTCTATTTTTGTTCCCGTAGTAGAAAGAATTGACCATGCATATTTTTCATGATTTCTCTCGTTGCTCCATTAACATCATTTATTGAATCATGTGAACCTGAGGCCTGAGAAATTTGTGACTTAATAGAGTCCATTTGATCTTTGATGCTCCTTGTAGAGATTGGACATTTCAAACAGAACTGAAACAAAACTTTAGATTCTTCCAAAACAAAATTAATATCTCTTAGGTTGCCTTGCAAATTATTGTGTGTAGTACCACATTTGTCAGAAAATTTTGCTAACATCTTATCATTGACCTTCTTTGTCATTTACTTCTTAATATTTTCTTCCAAACCAACATAATAATCCTTGAAAGAATCAAAAAATAATTTCAATTTTTGCACACCAGATAAGGAATTATCAACAGTTATAATGAGAATACCTTCATGCAACACCTTCACTGCTTCATCTACCAAATCTACACTCTTTTGATGAGTTTGCAAAATTTCCTTCCTAACAGAGGTATGAAATATATCATCAAGTTGTAGTTTGTGCAAAGGGGAAATCTTATGCAGGTCCACCTGACCTTGTTGCATGGGAATTTGCAGGAGCTGTGCAAAAACCACTAGTTCAAACTATAATTGCATGTCCAACAAGTCTTTCAATGAATCTCCAAAGGTTTCAAAGGATTCACCGCCATTTTTTGCACTTTCTTCTTCCTTTTTCTCACTCTTCTCCTTTTCTCCATGCCAAAGCATTCTTCAAAATTCTTCTCTACTTTTGGAGGAGGTGAAGTTTCTTCTATTTTTTCCTTAGACTTCTTTGAGACATCTTGCATGTCTTCTTTATTCTACTCATCATCTTTCTCCATATCTAGAGGGGGAAATTATGTTCATCATGAGCTTCATCCTTCTGTAGAACATTCTCTTTATCTTCTTCCTTCTCTTCATCAATAATATTCTCCACAATTGGAGGGGTGTTATGTGTCACCATATAGATTCCTATCTAAGCTCATGCTCATGTTCATTATATTTGGGGATAGATGTGTCATGTTGCATTTGATCTTCACTATCCAAAGAAGCTCCCAAATCTTTAGCAAGCTCTTCAACATTATTCAAAGTTTGATTCATTAGCCTTTCAATGTCTTCCTTGTCTCTACTCATGAGAGTATTAAATCTTTGGTTTGTCCTAAATTTCTTGCTATATAATTTAGATAACTTGTGGTTATCCTCATGAGACAATTAAGAACCAATCTTCTCCAAGGTAGATGCCTTCATTTTAGCATCTTCATGAATAGATTCCTATCTTCTAGCACTTAACAAACCTTTCAAATCATTAGGAAATTGATCCTCAATCTCACCAAGTTTGGTCTTGAATGTTACCATATACTTAACAATAGTCTCTTCTATTGTTGTCTTGTCTTCATTATTTGCATCTAGATACATTGCATCGGTTTCCTTCAATATGTCAAAAAATTTAATCCCACTAAACAGAGCGTCTAGCTTCATAGGACTACGCTCTCTAATAGGAGGGGTATTATCTTTATTCTTTCCCTTGACTTTAGGTGATTTTTCTTCTCCTCCTGAATTATAACTCTTTTCTCTTCTTTGAAAAATAAAATCTTTCTTTTCCTTTTCTACTTCCTCTTCACTTTATGTGTCCACAATATTTATTTTCTTTCTTTTTGTACTGGTCTCTTCCTGAGAGACTTGAGACTTCTTTTTTTGGACCAACTAGGGTCCTTCATCTTCCTCTTCTTCCTCTTCACAACTGATGTATTTCTCCCTAGTAGCCTTTTCCTTCCTTCTCTTTGTAGACATTTGTTGCACATAGGCACTTGATGTGTCTTTCTTGTTAGAACTCCTTGTAGGCTTTGTTTCATAGGACTTAGAAACAACAGGAGAGGGGGCAGAGGTCCTAACTTACCTTCTTGTACTTGGAGTAACATGTGTAGCAATAGTTGTGGAATTCTCCATATAAATCATAGGTGTATTCACCATCTCTTCCAAATTATCTTTTATCTTCTCAAATTTCTCCTTAATTTCATTCTCCTCCTTTTCTAGATTCACTTAACTTCTTTTCCTCTACATATATTCTAAACCTGTCCACTGCTAGATCTCTAAGTTTACTTAACACTATCTCTACAAGTTCGATAAGCTTAGCTTCTGTCACTTCATATCTAAGCTTCGAAACCCAAATAGTTCTAGGTTCAACTACTTTCATATAGCAACAATCTCTATTGACCATAAAAGTTATCTCATTCTTGTATTTCTCAACAACACTTACCAAAATCTTGTACCTCTCTTGCATCTTGTTTTGAAAAGTTTTGAAGAATCCCCACAAAGCTGAATTTTGGGACTCAAAATCTAGAAACCTTCTTAGGTGATCTCTTATTTGTACAACAATAGAAATACTATTATCCCATTAAACATTCTTTGTCTCAAGCAAATTTCTAAGAAAGTAAAATAGTAAGATAATTAGGGTACTATACCAAAAGGGGTACCTTGATTCTTTTGTCTTCTACAAATTCTCCATCAATTGCAATCTTAAGAGCTCATACAAATCTATTTCTTCACCTTATTTCACCATTTGGTGAGCTATGTGAATTGTAATGGCTGAAATAGAGTTCTCTTTGTTTGTGTAGAATATCTTGTAACCTATTGCCATCGAAGCATACTTTACCACTGGATCATCAATATCATTCTCCATTAGGGCATGTTTATCAAATTTTGCACCAATTAGCTTCATCACCACATCATTCTTCATGACCTTAAATTTTGGAACTAGTCAATTAGAGCATAAACCAGTTACAACCCTAATTTCCTCTTTGTTAATCATGTGTGGCATGTCCAACCACATGAATTTATCATGAATTCTATTAAGCACATACTTAACCCACTCATCCTCATAACATAAATGTTGGCATATGGCTTTTAGTGTTGTCATTGATGGCAACCAAAGTCATTCATCTGGTCCATAGTTTAGTATTGGTTCATATCGGCAGAACAAAATGAAGAATAGGGTATCCGGTTAAAGATAAAGATGTCGATCTATGTACTTCACCAGACTATTATTTTCAGTTGTGGATCTTAGAGAAAGGTATGTTGATGTTCATACTACCTTATTCAAGAATTATCGATGTGTGCATTTACTGGTGTACGATCTAGGAGATCTGGTGCATTGATTTTTTGGTTATCTGTGCTAGACAACCGACTTGGCAAATATAGCCGTTGTGGATATCTAAGGAGTAATTTTTTTAATGTTTCTATGTTTGAATATGTTTATTTGGGTCCTCACTATGCTATGACCGACTATGGGTGGTGTGCATAAAGAATTAGTTGTGGATTTAGTCGACAATTGGAAAGTATTTTATGTTTTATGAAAGCCAATATTCGAATGATCAAATATATATATATATATGAGATCGGTTGTATCATTTTGGAGAAGCAAATGTGAGTGATGTGAAGTATATTAGTGTGTGGTGTGAAATTCAGAAGAATAGTGGTGCGAATTCATCTGTGCATGGATTTGTGATGTGAGGAGCAGAGCAAAGCGAAGAGCAGAATCAGACAGAAGGTCCAGAATTTGATCTATGAGCCTAACCGGAACTGTAACCTAGCATAAGTAGATGTTATTAATTTAGTTCAATATTTCAGATGGTCTTAATTTGAATTTTTTTTAAGGTAGTGAGTCTTTCTATTTTGAGCAGTGAACCTAAATGCAAGTGCATTCCCTTTTTGTAAAACTCATATTTGAGTACTCAAATTACGAATTAACCTCCATCGTGTTTTTTTCCCTAATAGGGTTTCCACATAAAAATCCTTGTGTTATGGTGTTGTGGATGATTAATTTGTGTGTTTGTATCTTTCCTTTGGTTTAATGTTGAAATGGTTCAAATATCATATTAATAAATTTTAGATTTGCAAAACACTGATTCACCCCCCCTCTCAGTGTTCCCTTGAGTCCAACAATTGGTATCAAAGCACCTAGTTCCTCGTAAGAATTTTAGTAGCTTAAGGTAGATATTGGAATGTGATGGAATTTGGTGGAACTTGATGATCTTGATCAGTCTAAAGCAGAAGTTCAGGAATTGAAATAAAATCTTAGGGATGCTAAGAAATTCATTCAAACATTGAAGGATCAGATTGTTAAATCCGAGGAAAAGAGGAAAGATCTTTGTGATCAGATTAAGCAAAAAGAAATCAAAAACATGGATGATGCTCACTTGAATCAAACCTTGAAGGAAATAACTGAAGAATGTGAAAAGCTTGCTAGAAACAATGCTACCCTAAAGCATGAAATGGAATCCATGGTGATGAAGTTGACTAAATAAATTGAAGAAAGAAAGAAGAATGAGGAGAGTCTTGCTTAGTCCTTAAAAGAAAGATCTAATGATGATGAATGCAGAAGAATAAATGGAGAATTCATTTAGTTGGAAAATGAACTACAACAATCCAAAAACAATGAAGAACTTGACAAACAAATAATTATTCTCAGAGATGAACTTAATACTGCAAATGAATACAAGGAGAAGTTTAAGATTAGTTTTGTTAAGCTTGATGAGCTGACTCAAGGACAGAAGAATGCTAAAGACAAGCAATGTCTTGGATATGAGAAAGGAGAAATTTCTGGATCTGGACAAAGAAATCAGATGAAAAAAGATGGAAGGTATCTAGTAAGACAACCTAATGCTCAAAATTTTAATGGATACTATTTTGTTTGCAATAAATTCGGTCATATGGCTGCTCAGTGTAGAATTAAAATTAAATTAAGTAATCCATCATTCTCTGGTCAATGTTTCAATTGCAAAAAGTTTGGTCATAAATCAATTGAGTGTAGAAATGTGTCAAACTACTCTATTAGTAGAAGGAATGTTGAATGTTATACTTGTGGAAGAATTGGGCATATTGCTAATCAATGGAGATAAAGAAGAAATCAATGGAATGATTGGTCTGGACAAAGAAATACTATGTTACAATTGCAATAGATATAGTCACATTGCAAGATTTTGCAGAAATAATTATGGATAGAAAAGGTTTGGTATACAAAGACAAAAATACACAAAAAAATGATAAAGAAAAAGGAAAAATGATTGTGGAAGAAATAAGAGATCAGATGAAGAATACATGGGTAAGGAAGAATGAATCTAATGCTGGAAATGGTTTTGCATTGGAACCTGCTTCTGGTAATTCCTCTGGAAATTGATCTTAGACCATTGGCCTAGGGGGATTTTTTCAAGAAAATCCTTTTTCCCCTATTTGTAAGTTGGTACCGGATCGTGAAAATATTGTCAAAAGATGTATTAATGATCTACAAATGTTCTAGAAAACACTCACAAGGAAAGTCAAAGAAATCATAGGTCTGTAGAAGAATTTTTCTCTCATTGTCTAAGAAAGCAGAGTATCTAGAATACCTAGGGCAAAGGCATAAAAGATAAGTTGTAACCCTCAGTTGTCACTTTGCATCGAAGAAGAGAAGAAGTAAAATGCTCAACAACCGAATCTCGAAGGAGTAAAGTTAATTCAACGAAGAATCTCAAAATCCATTAAGTATTTCAGTTGTTTTTGGAATTTCCATATAATTTGGTGTGCGGTTGTACGAAAGGAAAAATGGAACAAATCAAAGGGTCAATCAATTTAGATGAATACAATAGTGAGAAGATTAGAGCCATAAGAAATTTTTTGTCGCCTGAAGAATTGAAATGGGTGAAAGAAGCCAAACACAAGAATTTGGACATTTGGAACGAGTTTCCCTATCTTGAGAATGCAGAAATTGTCAAATTTATTTTGAATAGATTGAATGATGACATTTTGATTTTGGACAAACCCTACATCATTTAAAAAGAAGTAATTGAAAATTTAACTATATTATGCAAAGTTGGGGATATATGAAGAAAGAAATCCATCCAGAATAAAGAAGTTGAAACCCTAACTAGAGTTATTGGAGATCAAAGGGCACTGATAATCTGGATAATCAAAAACCCTGTGACAAGGTACATTACGCACAGAGTATCATATAAAATATTTTTCAAAAACAGAGAAGGAGCAACCTCGGCTGGTGCAGTCTACATCTCTCATAGAATGATAATGGAAGGTCAAGACTTTGACCTGTGGGGACTGCTAAAGGATCAACTGATGGAGAATGTGCAATTAATGAAGATGACAGATTACCCTTTCAATTTTGGTACTCTGGTCATATGCCTATCAATGTACTTTCAGAATTGTTTATCAATGAACAACAATGTGATGTGGAAAGAAAATGAACCGGTGTACAAATAAATCTACACACACTCTAAAAGTTTGGCAAACTGTGATCAAGTGTATGAAATTTTTTTTTAGAGTTTGCTAGGAAAGTTTGGCTTAGTTGGTATTTTTCTTTTGGTAAAATCACATGAAGTTGGCTCCTCTTTCAGTGGGATGGAGAGAAAGAAGAAAAAAAAATTGTTGTTTGTACTCCTCTGGAATGCAAGATTTCAAAAATTAAAGAAAAAGGAAAAGAATAGGAGATTGTCGATATACTGAATCAGGAACTCGATGAGGAAACTAAGGACACATAGGGAAAAGAGTAGGATTTAGCCGAACCAGAACAAGAAAAGGAAATGACCAAGCAAGTGAAGAAGAAGATGACTTGACAAAAGAGAAGCTACAACAACTTATTCATAAGGAAAGTGGAATGCAAAAAATTGCTCAATTATGGTCTATCAGACCCTCATATCATTAGGATATGATTCTAAGTGTACTAAGTGCTCATGTTGTGCACAATCAGATCAAACTGGAGATTTTGCAGAATATTTTACTTGAAGAAATAATTGAATGCATTAAGGAAACTATGGACTCTGAGTCTCAAAACAAAGAAGAAGGAGAAGTAATATTACATTTGAAGGAGTAGTTTAGGCTATCACTTACCAAGTTAAAAAATAAAATGAATGAGCTGAGGTAATGCATAAGTGCAACATATAACATCTATAACTATTGCATCCATTGGCCTCATGCAGTTGGGAAATACAAAGAGAAGTTGGAGCAAATTGAAACAGAATTGAATGGGATTGGAAAAAGTTTTGATATATTTTAGGATCAAGATGGTACAATCAAGAAAAGGATTCAAGAGCTATAGGCTAAGCACACAAAAGTTAAGTTCACTAAAAACACACTCATGGACACTTTTTGGAAAGTGAAGGACCTAACTGAATGCAGACTGGAACAAATGGTTGAGATACTAAGGAAAGGTGAAAAATTAGAGGATGCGATCACAATCCCGGAATCCCTCATTGAGATTGTCAACAAGACATCTAAGAATAACATTATGATCATAATCATTGGTATTGGAATAGAAGCTTGGAAGAAATTTCTTCCAGAGATGAAATAAAATCACAAGATAATTTTCTAGCTCAAGTAGCAGTTGTTCTTTTTCAAAATTTTGAATTAGTTTTGAAGTTTTGGTTATATTTCAAAAGGGGAGATCGAACACGTGTTTTATAAATTGTTGGCATAAGGTTTCTAGTTTTTTCATTGATGTCAAAGGGGGAGAGAGATCAGTCAGAAATTCTTTATCAATCTAAGGGGGGGCTATGTTTTGAAATTTTGAATTTTGGCAATGTACTCATATTGTTTTGACACTTAGTCATTTTTCACTAGGTGTTGCCATCAATGAAAAGGGGGGATATTGTTGGCATATGGATTTTAGTGTTGTCATTTATGGTAACCAAAGTCATTCATCTGGTCCACAGTTTAGTATTGGTTCATACCAGCAAAACAAAATGAAGAATAAGGTATCTTGTTAAAGGTAAAGATGTCAATCTATGTACTTCATCGGACTATTATTTTGAGTTGTGGATCTTAGAGAAAGGTATGTTGATGTTTGTACTACCTTATTCAAGAAGTATCGAGGTGCTCATTTACTGGTGTATGATCTAGGAGATCCAGTGCATTGATTTTTTGGTTATCTGTGCTAGAAGGTCAACTTGGCGAATATAGCCACTACGGATATCTAAGGAGTAATTTGTTAAATGTTTCTATGTTTGAATATGTTTATTTGGGTCCTCACTATGCTATGACTAACTATGGTTGGTGTGCATAAAGAATTAGTTGTGGATTTAGCCGAAAGTTGGAAATTATTTTATGTTTTATGAAAGTCGACATATGAATGATGAAATCTTTGATAGTGGATATATATATGAGATCGGTTGTATCATTTTGGAGAAGCGAATGTGAGTGATGTGAAGTATATTAGTGTGGTGTGAATTCATTTGTGCATGGATTTGTGATGCGAGGAGCAAAGCGGAGTAGAGCAAAGAGAATAATCAGACAAAAGGTCCAAAATCTGATCTATGAGCCTAACCAAAACTGTAACTTGGCATAAGTAGATGCTAATACTTCAGTTCAATCTTTCAGATGGTCTTAATCTAAGTGTTTTGTAAGGTAATGAGCCTTTCTATTTTGAGCAGTGAGCCTAAATGCAAGTGCATTCCCTTTCTGTAAAACTTATATTTGAGTACTCAAATTGTGGATTAACCTCCACTGTGGTTTTTCCCCTAACAGGGTTTCCACGTAATGATTACTTTGTGTGTTTGCATCTTTCCTTTGGTTTAATGTTGAAATGGTTTAAATATCAGATTAATAAAGTTCAGATTTGCAGAACACTGATTCACCCGCCCTCTTAGTGTTCCCTTGAGTCCAACAATAAATTGGTGAAATTGTTCCATACACCCAATTTTTTCTCTATTAGATTCTCATACTCTTGTTTTAGCTCGAAATCATCTCCATTCAACACCTTCTCCCAATATTCTACCATATTAAAATGATCATACTCTTCCATTTTCACATGAATGTAAATCTACACATCCTAATGTTTGTAAGAAATGGATAAATACCTTTGGAATTCATGCGAGGAGTAAAAATTTTGAATCTCCACAAAACTAGGGTTTGTAAGAAACTGATAAATACCTTTGGAATTCACTAATAGGGTTTCAAACAACACTTCAAAATAGCTTCAACACTTGTTTTCTCCACTCTCCACTTCAAATTATCAATCATAAATGAATTTTGAATATGTGAAATGATATATAAATCCATTTTCAGTATATGTTTTAAATACAGTTGGTGAAAAGTTAGGTCAAAAATCTATCAAACCCTCACTATATTATCACAGGCACTCTCGATCACTCCGAATTTTTGTAACAATATATTTTTCACTAGATACTTCACCAATAGATCAACCATATCAATGTACCAATATGCTAAAGATATCAACATCGCATCTTTGGCAGGGTGTTGGGAAATTTTGTGCTAAAACTCCCCCTAAGACAATGCTCTTTATCTATTTTTTAGAGGAAACATTTGCACTAGAATTTGGCACAAATTCACTCTTCACCTCATTTTCTTCCTTTTTCTTCCAAATCTTATTCATTTCCTTCTTCATCTCAACTAGATCAATCTTCTTCACTAGATCAATCTTTGTTTGTGAGCCAGAGGGTTTCACATTCTTACTCTTGTAAAACTTGGTAATGTGTCCTAATTTTTTGCATTTATGACATATGACACCTTTCTATTGAACAAAATTACTTCTTGCCATTGTATATTTGCATTAAAAAGCCTTATGTCCAAATCTATTGCATGTATAATGGTAACCATTGAATGATTGAAACATCATACCATTATTGTGATCATTCATCACCTGAATTTTGCATTCATTAGCTTTATGTATTTGCAGTTGGTTGTCTGGTAGGAGGTCTCTTGAAATATTTATTTTGGTTTCGAACATGTTTGACATTGCTCTTCTTATCTCTAGTGTTTCTTTGTTCATTATTCTTCTTTTCAACATTGTCTAAGGTTTGATTTTATTTTGAGCTTTCTCCTTTTTCAAACCCCAATCCTTCTTTGTCCTTAGAAGCATTTTGATTTGAAATCATTTGATTAAGCAAGGTGGAGCTATTCTTTAATTTTTCTTCTCGACTCTTTGCTTTCTCTAGATTTTTCCTTAAATCTATAATTTCTTCTTCAAGTCTTGAAAATTATTTGAACTTGTCTTTCAATTTGGTATTTAGGCAGTCTTCAATTTTTTTTCCTTCTTCAATCTGCACTTTCATACTATTGATCATCTCATTTGATTGTTTTAGCGCTCATTTGTTTCCTTGAATCTTTCTTGAGTTTCTCCCTCAACTTTTTGATACACTCATTTGCATCCTTAATATTTTCTTTCACATCTCTATTCTCACATTTTTCTTTATTTGGATCATCAAGGGAAGATTTGAGTTCTCCTTCCATATCAGCTTCACAATATTCTTCAATAAACCCTTCAAGGATAATCTCTTCCAAATGAAGAGGATACTTCCTTTTAGCCATGTGTTCAACCTCCAAGATCTACCTGAACTGTTTAGCTAATCGAAGGAACCAAGCTCTAATACCAATTGTTAAACACCTAGAATACTAAGAGGGGGTAAATCAATATTTATCAAAATTCTTTAACCTTATCAACTTAAACATGCATTCAAAGAATCACATTAAAATCATGGAAATGGAAAGGAACAATTAAAGCATGCATCACACCAATGAACACAAGAACACTAAATTTATGTGGAAAACCCTTGAAAGGGAAAATTCACAGTGAGGATTAGCTTACAATATATTATAACCATTTACAATGGATTTACAGAATGGATGAATCACTATCTAGAAAGAATGGGTCACTACCCAGAATAGAAAGAGATAGAATAAAGGGTAGCTCGCTACCAAGGATGAATTTCTAACAATGCATCTATAATATGCATAAAACAAAATTCCCATTAAGCTCTAAAAGCTGATTTCACATACTTCATACTTCACCACTATTAGACTTCACACCTTTCTCTACATTAGATCTCTCACACACATACACTCTGCTTCTATATCTATATATAATCCTTCAATTAATTAATTAACCTTGCATATATATGCATATATTCCATAAACAATCAATTCATCAATTAGGTCAACCTAATTGCATGAACCATGTAACACCACAACCTTTTAGCTAAAAAATCCATCACACACACTTAGAGGAATAAACCAAAACATGTACAACATCCAAAATAGGTCATAATGACCTATAATCACTACCATAAATCCACTCCATACATAACTCAACTTTGCACAACCCCAAAACCCTTGGGTCAACACTACATAGAAAAACTGGTGAAGCCACAACTAAATGAACCAACTGTCCCTTCACAACTCAACATGCAAACCACCAAATCACTTTCCACTTTGAGTGCACTCATATTTTACACCTTCCAACACTTCCTCCAACCCACACACCATGATAATCATCTATGGTGGAATGTGGAGCATTCAACATGCACTTTGCACCTGTAACACTATCATGACTAGTCACTAATATTTCTAGCTACGAAAGACATACAACCTTGAAACCTTGAATCTAGACACCTTCAACACATGCTATCAACACCTAAAAATCACATTAAAATATGATGCAATGTGGAGTAATGAATACCACAAAACTATTCCTTTATAGCATACTACTACAATCTTGGACTTAGCCAATTTCACACTTGGTCTTCTCTGGACTATGTACATACAAATGCACCATCACTTATACAATTATACAATGGGTTGTGATAAATGAAAAAACCATATACCATCCATACACTACCATTCTCATATTTCCAATAGTTGTCTTTGGTGTCAATACTTGGTTGGGCCAACATTAATGTATGAAAGAGTTGTTGAAGTTGATGAATGGATATCATGCCTTGTTTGATGATTAGTTGTTGAATTTGTTGCTAAATTTCATGATTGGATTTCATGCCTTGTATGATGATTAGTAGTATGAAAGAGTTTATGAAGTTCATTGTTAGATATCATGCCTTATTTGATGTGTTTGTTTAATTTCATGGTTGGATGTCATGCCTAATCTGAAAGTATTTAAAGAAGTATTGAGCATAGCTTCTATCAATAGAGTTGGTTTCATAATGATATATTAAGATGAGGATTAGAAGAATTAAGGTGAGGATTAGAATCATTTTTGACAGTTGGAGAGATGTTGTTGAAGGTCTATAGTATATATTTTTCTCTCTCCTAATGTTCCTGATGAAGCATGTGTTGTTGAAAGAAAGTTCTGGCCTCCACAAGTTTCTTAAATGGTTATGTTCTTGGAAGTTACATTGAATTATGTTTGGGAGAATGTTCCACATTCCTCCAATGTTGGAGATATGGTCTTATGGTTTGGGATTCAAATTAAATGTTATGTGGATATTACATTCCTATCTTTTGAGGTCAACAATGTTATTGAGGAGATTTTTATGAATTGCAGAAGGTTGGCAATGTTGTTGGTTGTCTGGATTGGTCCAAAAAAAGCTTCAAATTTCTCCACATTGATGTATCTACTCTTGAATATTGGTGAATGTGTTATCAACATATGTGTAGTGTCTCAATTCTAATTTCATGTATTGAAGAGGTGTGAAAGTCGATCTATTAATGTTATATCCTCTAGTTATGTATTTTGTGCTTCCTAAGTGAAGTATTGTGTTTTTGTTTGGTTTGTGGCGGTCGTTGATGGCATGGAAATATGAAGGAAGTGTATGTAAGTTTTGTTGGTATTCATGGAACATCCCTATGTGATCTGTATGTTGTTGATTGGCCGCTTTGGTGTTGCATTGTGTTTTGTGTCGGATTTCTGGGTCATTTATGGATATCTAGCCAATAAGGCTTGTTATTTTTCTTGTGTCATGTACCTGGAGGTCTATGCTAGAATTTGAAGATGTGTTAAGTTAGATTTGGGTCCCGATCTATCTTGTTTAGAACCGTTTTGAGAAAATTTAGTTAGGAGTATGTTTTTGGGTTGACTGGTTATGTGCTTCACATTTCATCTACATGTTTCCTTGATGCCAAATTAGATTGATGTGCGCCAGTGTGTGAATTATTTTGGATCACATTGGAAGATGTATTAATATTTTTTTTTGTCCTCTCTATCCTCAAGATAGGACCACATTGTGTTTTAGTGGTTGACTTGTTGAATTCATTGTCTATCTTCTTCCCGGTTGACCTAAGTGAGGTTTTCAAGTCTTGAAGTGGATATAAATGTAAGAACATTTCCGATGCAAGGGGTATGAAAGTCTGAACAAGTGCAAAGAAGTGTGGATGTGGAATAAATTGAATATCCAACATAATTAGTGCTACAATGTGAAGAAGAAAGATCAAATGTGCCTTAATGCCTCAGTCAACAGAGTGAATTGTTGATAAACATTATAATTTCTTAATCATTTTGTATCTTACTCTGAGATAGTGAATCTCATTAGGTCCTTGTATCTTAATTTTGAATTTGTGTTAGATTCAGTTCAACAAGTCCTTTGTATCTTGTGTTGAGGCAGTGCGCCTTAGTTTGCAAGTCCTTTTTGGCAGTGAGCCTTTATATTATGAGTTAACTATTACTGTTGTTTTCCCTCATTGGGTTTTCCAAGTAAATATGGTGTCATATTTTGGATGTGTCTTCTTATCTCTTTTATCATTTCTTATGATCTAATTAGATTTAGAATTGTTATATATTTGATTGTCAAAGTTTTTGAAGCTTTATACTGTTGTTTAAGATTTTTGATCTGGTTAAGTGCTAAAAAATTCAAGTTCGAAAAGGGCTTAAGTTTTTTAGTGGACTGATTCACCCCCCTCTCAGTCTTTGGGTGTGTTCAATACTAAATGCCCCCCTTAAAATGTCAACATACTTGTTATGTTAGTATTTTAAGGAGAAAATAAGGGAAGGGGGGATCCTTGAAAAGAATGCATGCCTACCCAAAACAAGTTATCCTTACCCCCCAAGCATAGAGACAAGGACAACCACACCAATGACCATCATGTTGCTACCATGAAAAATATGGTTGCACTTAAAATTCTACCACCAATAATGGAAATGAGCACATACAACTATGAATGCCACATAGTGATGAGCAACATGATAGGATGAAGATCATTATTTATTGGAGGAATTAGGTGCATAAAAACAAGGAAGAGCACCATAATCCTTAAGATTTATTTTATTACTCAAGACTAGAAATTCATTGGTAGAATGACCATGCATTCGATGATATGCTCAAATTAATATTTTGGTGTAGAATTTATTTCATGTTCTTGGAGGGCAAGTAATCGAGCGGGCTTCGAGAAGCCTCAACAAGATATTCTTTTGATAAATAGTAGGGGAAATTTCTTTCTCTTGTGAAGGAAAATCTTATTTTCTTATCACAAGATGTCATACACACAATAGATGATAAAACATTAGATGAAGATGGAGATGAAGGTTGGAAATCTACACCCTGCTTGGAAAAGTATGATATAGAATTTACTCGGTCCCTATCATTTTGTTTAATGTTTTCATTACATCCATGTTTAGAAATCATTTTGTATCCAAGACCATAGCATGTCCAACTCAAATGAAGAGATTTTATCTACATGCTTCTAACAAAGATTGGCTTCTTCCTGAGCATTCAAGCCCTTTCTAAGTTTTTTAAAGTTATACATATTCCTCTCATGAGGGATGGGAATTGAAGAGCCCCTCATCACCACCATGGGGTGATGTTGTTGATGTAGAACCAAGTTGAGCAAATGAAAAATCAGACTATTTTGGTTTAGATTGTGAGATTTTGTACTCTCCCATAAAGGAGGGTGTAAAATCTAATAAAATCCAATAATATTTTAAGAGTTTTGTTATAGGTGGAAGAAAATTAGGATTACCATCAACTTGTATAGATTCTACCTTTGAAGTTGGAATCAAAGTATTAAGAGAGTTGGAAGTGTTATGATCATGTTGAACTTGTGCATTATAACTTTGTTCTTCTGCTTCAACCGTGTATATCTAATTATTATATTCATATTTCATCTTGCGATGAAGAGTAGATGAGACTCCCCTCATGAAATGAATCAATGTTCTACCTAGGAGAAGGTTGTATGAAAGAGGTATCGACATGATTTGGACAAGATTAGGCAAAAACACGAGTCCAACCTTAATGGGCAATGTGATAATTCATAATGATTGCTTATTAACATCATCAAAGCCATGAATATTAACATCATTGGGTTGTATAAGCTTCTTGTCCGCACCAATTTTATCTAGGAGGCCAATGCTACAAACATTAAGACTTGATCCATTGTCTACGAGAGTATGCCTAATTTCAATTTCATTAATGATCACCTTTATCATTAAGGCTTCATGTTTATTTTAGATCCCAAGTGAGGGTAATTGATGTTGAGGGAATGTAATATCTAACTTTGTTACTTGCATACAATCAAATGAGGCAGCTACTTTTTTATTTTAACAAAAGATTGGACATCAGTATTCTATAAAATATGATGGAGCATTCTATTGTATGTAGGTGATGTTTGAATAAAATCCCAAATGGATATGTTTGTCGAAGTACAATGAAGTTGATCAACAAGATCATATTCTTCACCGCTATGCTGAGGAATCTTATATGTGTGAGAAATTGCTTGATAACTTTGTTGTTATGACACATGCCTACTAGTGAGTTTTCTTGCAAAGTTCAAGATGGCACCTAGAGATTTAGAAGGTTTTATAATAATAGGTGGTTTAAGAAGTTCACTAACTAAAGGAGATCCAATTGTTACTTGTACATTCATAACCTCAATTGAGTTACCTATCTGTTGATGACCTTGTATTGAGGGGGGGTTTAATGTAAACTTAGCATCTTCATCTATGCCATATGTCTCACTATTTGTTGAAAGAAATGTATTAATGATTTCATCCCCCTGTGCCATAATATCTTCACAAGTAGGAGAAGTATTGATTGGATCCTCTTACGTCAAAATAAATTCCTCACAAGTGGGTGAGGTATCAAGAGAATAAAAACTATTATTGTCATGATTTTCCATGATTTCATCCTCTTGAACCAAAGTGTTCTCACAAGTAGGGAAGATGTTGGTAGGTGAATGAAGATTAGGAAAAGCGATATTAAGAAATGTGTCAATGATTTCATTTTCTTGTGTTAAGATACTCTTACAATCAGGAGGGATGTCATGAGAATAGCTACTATGATTATCATGATTATCAATGATTGCATTAGTTGGAATGTTAGGAGCTTTAGTGGATAATCTAGGTGAGATGAAGTCCCCAAGGGCATCATCTAAAAATTTGAAGTCATCACAATTAAAGGGCTTGGTAAATATAGAATGTGCTTGTGGAAAGAGATCTAACATGATTAGATTACTATACTTTCCCTGGAAGATTAATCATTACATTTCAATTGCAATCTAGGTTTATGTGTGTTAAAGAAAACTAGAACTGAAAATAAACTAATAGACCTAATGCAAGCCAAATCTAGAAACTAGGTTCCAAATATGCTAACTAACAACAAGTATAAATCTATTCTAGAGATATTGGATAGGTTTATGGAGGGTAGGGATTCCCTAGGGTGCCTGAGTCCTATCGGGGATTTTTTTGAGACTTCAGTTTCAAAAGTACTAGTGGTAGGAACTAACAGTGTGACAACTTGCAAACCCAGATTTATAATTAATTTTGTTGTTGTTTTCTAAGTTTTTAGATTGTGCAATGTGTTGCAACAACCTAGGTTTTTGAATTTTATAAAAATAAAATGTAATTTATCCCAATTATGCAATGTTTCATAAAATACATGCAATGCACCTACAAATTTGATATTCTTCAATACTGAAATGCAATAATTTTTCATAAATTTACAACAATAAAGCATAATGGAAATTTAATTTATCATGCAATAACAATTTTCCATAATTTTAAATCAAATAATTGCAAACAAAATTAGATAGAGACCTGTGCAAAAGTTGTTTGAGATACCTGTAACATGATAGAGGCACCCTAGGGCATCTGAGTCCTGGATAGGGGTTTAGAAAACTAAAAAATTGAATATTGATTAGATTCCCTATAGGTTGTGTTTCTAGGTGCAAATAGGTTTGATAGTGATTTTTTTCTTCTAGATTTTGGTTAGTTTAAAACAAAGTGACGCCAAATGCAAGTGTACAATAATGTTGAAAATGTTTTTATAATGTTGAATGCAATTTCTAGATGTAATCATGCAATAATTAACTGATTCTAAGATTAGTAATAATAGATTTTCACAATCCATGAAGATTATTATTGAGTGTTTCTGGATTAGATTATGTTTGTATTTTTTGCATCAACATTTCGGATCACACTCTGTGATCCAACATCAAGATAGAAGAGAGAATAAGCAGTAAAATATAATTTCACAACTTAATGAATTCAATTTGAATGTGTTTGTATTTACTCCTCATGCTCTGTTATATCCTAATGATGGATCACGAAGTGATCCAAAATTTTGATGCCAAATACAAACACAATCTAATCCAAAAAAACTCAGAAATAATGATTTTAAGATGCAAAATGTTGAAAATGATTATTTGATGCAAAATTGAAACAAAAATGCAATGCTCTTCAATTTAAGATAATGTTGTTGAAATACAAATATCCAATAATAAAGGACAAATTTAAATGCAATTTTCAAATCTAATATGCAATAATTGACTGATTTAAAGATGTAAAATTATGAGAATGATGATTTCATACAATTTCGGAACACAACTATGCAATCTTTCACTTGTTTTGACCTAAATGAAACATGCAATTCAAATGAAATGAATAATTTCACCACTTAATGAATGCAATTTGAATGAATATCTGATTTATATGACTGAAAAAACCTTAATGCAACCTATGATGCAATTTGTGATGCAAAAAAGTTTGTCTTTATTTTATGCTCTTATGATGCAAGAAAGAAACCCAATACAAAAAATGCAATGCAAAACCTAGATCTAGAGTTTGAAGGACTTCTAATTTCAAAAAAATTATGATGTAAGATGTCAAATTCACCAAAATATAACATAGAAAAAGGGAACCCTAAGTTTAATGTCTAAACCTCAGGTTGCTTTATGGTCCTTTTTCAGAGGTACATTAGATTATGGATCAACGAGGTGAATAGATTGACTTTCAAACATAAAGGTGAGCCAATCAAACCTAGAACTACACTCTTAGGGCCTTGAAAATGGATGGGAATGGATTTGGAATGATTAACCTAATTGAACTATATGACATAATAAATAAAATGTAAGATATTGATAACTTATAGACTGAAACAATAGTTTGCAAGTGGATCCAGAAAGTGCAGAGTGGTATGTACCTACCCAAAAAATTGGTTTCAGTGTGCATAGAAGGACTTATTATCCATATGACATCTGTGTCCCTAATAAGGTGTCCTGCTCAACTTTTGGGGTCCTCTGGTAGCGGATCTGAGACTTTTTTTTCTACTTACAAAGTTATTGGAATGCGTCGGATATTTCTATAGGTGAGTTTTTCATGATTTGACAAGATGTAGGGCTTCAATGCAAAAATGGAGAATTTTTCTTCTAGATTCCTTCAATCCTCTTCAACCTAATATCTACATATTCACAAAGAGAGGAAATTTTGGGCCATTTTAGGGGCTTACCTTGGTCAAACCCCGTGTAAGTGTTTCCATTTCCACAAATAGAAAATGTTAATGGATAAATGATAATGGAAAATAAGGAATGATGAATCAACAAAGTGTTGCAACTCACCAATATTTAATAGATTCCTTTAAGGATTGAATTCATGCACATCACCTCAAGGTCTTGGATCTTGCTTGCTTAAATGCTTGAATTCTTTAGCGACCTAAAACAAGGGTTAGCCTTCACAAAACAATGATAACTTGATAACATGAACTCACATACACTTTGACATGATGCTTGGATCTTGAATTGCTACAATAAAACTCTGAAATGTTGCTCTTGACTTACTCTTGAATTTTCTCAATGTTCACCTCTAGCTTGTTAATGTTCAAATGATGCAATAACTAGGTATTTATATGTATTATTCTAATTTCTTAAAAATTAGATTCCAAAAGCCAGCACTTGAAATTTGAAATTTGAATGTTAATGCCAAAAACATATCTAAAAATAGGTCTTGGATAAGAAGGGGGCCCATACACCCAAGGGCATATGGGTCCTAGCCCAAACTTTCAAGACATTGAATGTTGGGAACAACATATGAGTTGGATGCATTTATTCAATGCTTGCAGTTTAATAAAAAGTGGTACAAAGGGCTGCCAAAATGCATAATTTTAGGCAATTAGGAGGTCAATTAGGCTCAATAATTTAGGGGGCCAAAACATAGTGTGAAATTGTTAAGGGTGGTAATTTTCTATGCTACAATACTTAACATAAAGTTCATGTACTAATATTATTTTTAAAATTTTGTATAGATAAAAAATTGAGATCTTTTCTATAATTTGTGATAGATTTTTTCTTTATATAATGCTTGTAATGGATTTTTTTTAGTAAATACCATTTGAGATGACTGCGATCTTAAGATTTTTTCTCTTGTTCTATGTTAAAAGTAAGTAGGAGTATCTAAAGTTCTTTTAATAATTGCAACCTAAATTCTATTAACAGATATAGCTTAGACTTTCTATTGACCCCCATGGGCCTACAAGTATCATGATTCAGTGAAAATGAGACCAATATAGAAAGAAGGGCATTTATTTAGTTTGAATCCTTGAAGGAATAAGGTATTCAGTTTTACCTTAGAATTTTAATTTAATTCTATGGGTTTTAAAAGGTTTACTCAATCTAAATTTTATTTTGGTATTCACAATTAGATTTTTCTTGATGGCTTATATTATATTTTGATCAATGTTAATTGTGTAGCTCAAGTAAAATTTTATACTGAGTAAACCTTTTAAAAGGAAAGTTCCCATAACCCTGTAGAATTAAATTAGAAACATCCTTTCAATAGCTGAATATAAGGTTTAGATTGATTCATAATATAGAATTATTTTTATGACATGATTTTTATAAAATATTCAATTCACATGTGCTCTAATGTTTTCTTCATAGTGGATTTGTGTTACCCCCTTGACCCACACCACTATCCTCTTCATCTATCGATGGTTGTTGCCCTCAAATCTTCACTTTAGCATTACAAAGAATAAAAGAATATATGGGGGGACAACACTAACCAAATATGCAATTTTTTAAAGGAAGGATTTTCCATGACAATTAATGGACTTCACTAGTATTCACTAAGATTTGATAAGGTTTTATAGAATAATCTAAAAAAGAAGAAGAAAAATAAAGTGAAATTTTTTAAAATGGTGTGTAGTGTTGGCACATGGGCAGAGGAGGCTGATAAAGAATGGTCGATGGAATCTCTACAACCAAGGGATCACGAAAATGCTGAGAAAGAATTTGGTACTTGGGTGCTAGAAGGAAAGGTGATGAATTTTAGTAGAAATCTAGTCTTGGTAGGGGGAGAAGTAGTGATCAGTATTTGACGTAGTGGTTTGAGGAGCCACATGAGGCCCCTCCATTTGCAATAGGGGTGAATGGGATCCCCATGGGCAATGTAAGAAGATAGGATGCGAATTTATTCCAGAATCATGGTAGGTTTAACAAGTTTTGAAGGTGTCCTATGGATAAGTGGAGAAATGAGTTGTCTGAGAGAGAGGGTGAATATTAAAATCAAGCAAAGAATAATGCTATGGTGCTCAAATCTA
This sequence comes from Sequoiadendron giganteum, assembly GCA_007115665.2. Lineage (NCBI taxonomy): Eukaryota > Viridiplantae > Streptophyta > Pinopsida > Cupressales > Cupressaceae > Sequoiadendron > Sequoiadendron giganteum. The sequence goes on along the minus strand of CM021104.1, from coordinate 333,682,190 downwards.
GACTAATGAGTCCAATAATCTAGCACCTGAAAATTTATGAATTAATGGTTTTTATTAGATTACTAGGGAAATGGCCTTGATCCCGTGGTTACAACCAAAATGCAAAAATGAAAGAACAAGGTGGGAAAATAACACAACCATTCAACATAAAAAAGCAGGTGTCTAGGGTGGTTGTTGGGAATTCTGCCTCAACTTTCTGGCTGACCCCCTTTGAAGACTTAGGCGAATTCTCTTGTTTGCCTTGGCAAAGTCTTTTGTTCTGGCGGAGGCGGAACTAGTTTTGGAAGTTGGCAATGTCCATTTGCCAAGTTCCTGTTTCAGTTTCTGTTCTGACTCCGAGCTCGACTCCTGCTTTTACAGTCTAGTTCCTTTGGATGTTTGGATTCTCCTCGGGGTGTTTTCCTCTGCCTTGTCCTAGTTCTGGATTGTTGTTTCTTGTAGTTGGCGGAGGCGGAACCAGAACCGGATTGGTTCCTGATCTTGGACTTTTGGTAAAGTCTTGTTTCTGTTCCTGTTTCGTCCCTGGGTCCGACTTCGACTCCGGTCTTTTGTGTTCCTGTCTTGGTTTGACCCTTGGGTTGACTTTACCCGGTCATAACTGTTTCCAATGAGTTCCCCTTTGCCGTGGGCAGACGCAGAACCGATCTGGTTCCTGAACCTGTAATTTTGGTAGGGTCATGTTTCGACTCTAGTTTCGTCTCTGACTCTGACTCCGACACTAACAGTGTGTATTTTCAGTGGAGTCTTATTTCGACTCCTGTTTCAACTCTGGCTTCGGCTGTGTTAGAAATGACTTGAAGTCTTGGTCGCACCCGATGTCTGTTTGACCGTTTTGGTTGCTCTATCAGCTGTGATTGCTGATGGGTCGTGGATGTGTGGCACCTGGTTGAATAGTGATTGGATGGATACCAAGATAGTTATTGTGGCAGTTGTATTTGTCAACGAAGGGTGGCGAGCTCAACCGTTTTGAGTAATGGCTTTGAATGCAAAGTCGGCTCATTGCAGGAAATCTGTCAGATCCGACCAGTTGCGTGATTTGAGGATGGACTTCATTGCTCTTCTGAGTCGGTTACATATGGATGAGAGATGTGTTTTTTCTCAGAGGTTTTGACAAGTCAAGAGTTGAGTCATAAGTCTGAAGAACAGTGGGTGCAGCGTGCGAGATGTGCGAGCTGAATGCACGACCATGATACTGTGAGCAGGATGCGTGGGTATGTGAATGCGTGAGCATGGGGCTGCAAGCATAATGCATGATGCATGATGTGAGATTGCAGAAGTTGGACTTGCAGGTTGGAGAGCCGAAGGTGTGAAGAGATTTGTAGAGAGATGGAGAGGGTGTTCGAGCAGTTTGCTTAGGCATTGTAACTGTGAACACTCTATCTCTCGGATCTGGGCATGGGAAACTTTGGTAGCCGAATGACTGGGCTAGCCATGAGGCTGGCCATGACAGTCATCTGAGGAGTTGAAAGGAGTCTTGCGGCTACCTATTATTTCTCCAGTAGAACAAGATGTAACTCCTGTGTTGGCTTTGAGCTTGATATTGTATTGTAACTAGTTTTTGTTGCTGAATAATACAATGGCTCAAAATTTTGGAGTGTGTGCTTTTAGCTAAAAGGGTTTTCCCCATGTATATCTTTGTGTCTTCTTTTAGTCTTTTATGGTATCTATTTATGTTGAATCTGTTTCTTGTTGCATTCACTTCTCTCAGAGGATCAATGGGGGATCAACTGTGCTTGTTTCCGCTTTATAGCATAGTTGGTTGTGTCTTTGTTGTGATTTTGAATTGAAATCACTAAGGGACTACTGTCTTAGATGCCTATCTTGACGACAGTCTAAATCCGTATCCCCAACAGTGGCACACATGCCAGATAACATAACCATAGAACTACCATAATTAATCAAAAAGATAAGATAATTGTAGAGTACTTAAAGCTACAAAGACCATCAATCAAGTCAACCATATACCAACATGTCCTACACCATAAAAATCTATTAAGAAATAGAAGTTTGAGATTTAAAATTTGAAAGACAAAAAAAGTAGAGCAGTCGTTAAAACAACAAAAAAAGAGAAAGCCATTACTCTGATTTTCCCAACATGTCTCAATAATCACCAACCCTCCAATCAGGTCCCTCAGATTCATCAAGCTCCTTCAAATCATTTGTCTTTCCCATCTTTTTTAGCCTCCTGGTGATCTTGGTCTATCCAAAAAATGCACCAACCATCGCTCTTCGCATATGCCCATTCATCACCTTCATCAACGTGACCAAATATTTTTCCATATCATCCATATGTACTTACATATATGTTAGTCTGCTTTCCATATAATCTAAGCTAGAATCATCAAAAATATTTTCATTACCAGTATTTCTAATATCTAAAATAGTTAGGGTATCATTCTTCTGGTCATCCTCCATTTCAGTCTCCTCCTCCTCATCATCTCCACTCTCCTCTTCACCCGTTTCATAATTAGTATCCTCAAACTCCATCCCATCAGTTTCTTCATCAACTTGAGCTTTGAATTCTTCAACCTCCAACTCTTCCTCGTCATTCACAGAGACTTTATATTTCCCTTTCCTATCCTTGGAAGCATCCTTTGCTAGGTGTGTGGACCTATGACCACCACTTCCTCCACTACCTTGACCCTACTTAATATCTTTCAAATCCTCACTTTGTGTGCCCTCTTTATCTTCACTGCTAGTAATAACTTCATTTTGGGTATTCAATTTTTTTTAATATTCTTATACTTGGGCTCTTCTAATAGAAGAAAGGAATGTTTCCTCTTCTCTGGAATCACTTTCACTAACTCAAAATCAATGCAACTTTTAGTAGCAATTTTCAGGCGCACAGGGGTAGACAAATTCACACTTTTAGCAACAACGGAAGGGGTTTTAGCATGGGTTAGCACATTTATAGCAACAACAATAAGTGGTAGTCCGAGATTAGGTTCCTCAACAGGGTTTGCATCCTCTAGGGGTTCAAAATTATCACCATCATTACGGTTTTGATTATCAACTCTAGCAACAAGAGGGTTTCCATGAGGGTTTAACACTAAAGCATTCTTATACAAAGCAAGCATCAAACCTTGATGCAGGGGAGGGATAACACCTTTCTCAATATTAATTTGTAAGGATGAAAGTAAATAGAAGGGAAAATTTATTCTTTCATTATGCTTAATATGATTTAACAAAGGAAAATGATATGCTTGCACATACATGTTTCTTCCTTCCAACATGAAATACCTCATAAAAAAAAACTTACCAGGGCATAAGGAGGCAGAAGCTCTAACCTCACATACCCATTTTGAAAGCATTTCAGATTCTCCCCATCATGAAGAAACTTGTCCACATACAACTGGTAGTCGGCCCCACTCTTTTTTGCCACCTTTATACCTTGATTCAACAAGCCAATAACTTCCCAATAAATCTCGTCATCACCTCAAAATTGATAGCACCAATAGAAACATTTCCCTTCCTCCATGAATTTGTGAATTTTGTAGTAAGGCTCTCATTATAGCCCTTCATGGATTCAAAGAAGGGTACCATACTCGCTCTTTCAAACAATCTCCACAAGTCCATTTTTTTTTTAAGCGTCTAGAAATTTGGAGGCTTTGTGCCCTTCCTCGACCCACCCATCTTAGCACTTTGCAAGTTTTTTGAATGCTACAAGATTTTCTTCAAACACACCTCTTCGCTCCCTACCAAACTTACAGAAGGCACTATTACTCACAGTTTCAAAATAAGCACAAAAAGAATCAGGAATCAAGAACTTTCTTTTAGGGGAAGCCAAAAACACATTTCCTAGAGCAAGGATATCATAATTATTTTTGCAAATAATTAAAGGCTCTTTATTATTCATACGTTGCAAATCTTTATGAATTAATGGTTAAATGGTATGGTAAGTAAGAAAATTGGGGAAGAATGGAGAAGTGGTGGTTGGATCATTAGGGTGAAGATCTGCAAGTCAAACCTTCGAAGAATGGTTATTTCACAATGATATGCCCGTCTGAGGTAAAAGAAGAAATCAAGGGCAGGCTATGGATGTTGGATGATTTTAGCTTCTACATCAGAAGGTGGGAAGCCAATTTTGATTCTTACCACCATAATATGGTGAAGATTCAATATTGGATCAAAATTCCAAATCTTCCATTGGAATATTGGGAATTAGAAGCCTTGGAAGAGATTGGGAACTAGCTAGGCAGTTTCATCTGTGTCAAGGAATAGTTAAAACCCAATGGAGTAGGATCTTACATCTAGATATGTGTGGAGAAAAATACCAATAGCTATTACTGGAGAGAGTTATAAGTAATAAAAGAATGGGGAAAATTGAGGCAAAGTGTAATCTTTGACACTAGCCCCAAAGGCATGATGGTGCAAATTTTGGGTTTGAAGAAGCAAAAGCAAAAGGTTGAGTGCAGTGGGGCTGGTGCACAAGGGAAACATCCTGGTAGGGAAGTCAATGGAAGCCCTATGAATGAAGAGAAAAAGGTAGTTCCAAGTCATACAAGTGGAGATGCACAATACCAAGAAATGGAAGGGATGTTGGGTGGTAAGGAGAACAATCAAGACCCAAAGGAGGAGTATGGCTACAGGAATTATTTGGATTCAAAACTCTCGAAGGTTCTAGATTTGATTGGTAATAATTTCAAAGAGGAAGACATCAATTCGCTCATTGAAGTAGGCAGTGATTTGTTGGAGTTGGCTTAGGAGGCCAAGGAGGGAATACTGATAGAAAATCATGATTTAGAAGATATAGAGGAGGGATGGAAAGAAGGGTTAGAACCTGATTTCATGAGGTTGGAAGTGGAGGAAGGGGAAATCACTCCAACAATGGACAAAAAATAGAAGTTCATTTCCTCAACCCCTGGGGTTGTTGAGAAGCTGGGAATTTTACAAAGAGAGGTGATAAGGAAATCACCCAACTATGGTGAAAGAAAAAGGAAAGGAAGGATTTTGAATCATGAGAAGCAAAATATTGATGGAGAAGCAACATGCCAGAAGAAGATAAAAAAAATGCTTGGGGTAGTGAAGGTGGAATCCCTTTCCAAGGAGCAATGAGGATGGAATCCCTTTCCAAGGAGCAATGAGGATTATATCTTGGAACATTAGGGGCTTGAATGCCCCTAACAAAAAGTTACTGGTTCAACTCAACTAGAGGCATCATAGGCAGATATTTTTCTGATCCAGGACTAAAAAATGTATCAATCAAAGGTTGAAAAATATAGAAGAAAATTGAAATATTGGAAGATAGAGGTATTTGATGCAAATTATTACCTTAAAATCTGCAAGAGAGACTTTGATAACCCCTGCGCAACCTCTCTATGAAGAACTCCAGAACGAAACCTGCAACTAGCAGACTAAATTTACAGGAAAACATTTTATTCTATGATGAAAATCAGATATAGAACCCATAAGATTCTCCGAAGGAATAAAAATGTGATTTTTCTTATAGTTTTCAAAAGCCAAAACAACACCCAGCTTACACAGCTACATAACAACATTCCCCAAAAAGAACTCCCGTCAGCAGTCAAAGTGGAAGGTACTTCAAGAGGTCTCTTAACACTTTGAAAGCCTCAAAAAGAAATGCTAGAAAAGGGGGCATTGATTAGATATTGGATCACCAATAAGGTTAGGATTTTAAACTCAGACAAGTTTTGTTTTAATAAATTTTTATGGCCTGACATCTTGCATTCAAAAAAGAGTGCCATGGAGGGAGATTGAAGAAATATGCAATAATTTTACAATGGATTTTTACATCTTGGGAGGCAATTTTAATGCAATTCTCAGAGACAAGGATAAAAGTGGGGGTGAAAAGAAAGCTTTAGTCCCAATTGGACTTTGAAGAATTTGTAGAGAGGAATATGCTCATGGAGATTCAAACGAGGAATGAGCTTTTCACATGGACAAATAGAAGGAAAGGATTTTGCAACATCACTGAAAGGTTGGATAGATATCTCTTCAAGGGAGACTTAGGATCCTTCTTGATGGGCCTAGTTAATAGCTATTTTTCTCCTATTTAGTTTATATATTTTAACATCTCAAGCTACTTATTTCATAGACATTTCTAAATTATATATCTTTTTATATCTTTTATGCAACATAAACCATACTTTGATATATGGAAATATAATTATGATATGACAATGTTTGCATGAATAATTGTGTGAATATATATAAAATTTAGTATGAATATGTGTTTACTTCATGGTTGTTAATGGTGCCTATATTCTAGAAGAAACTAAATTATTGCAACTAGAAGGACTATAGCCTGTAGCAAAAAGAATTTAGGCAGATTGCAGGGGAGAGTCCAGAATGTTGGACATGTGACAGTTACAAGGAGTGATGGAAGCGATCATTGAAGAGGTTAAACATGAGTCACCCTATCATCCAATAATATTATAGAAGGAAGAATAATATTGTATCGAGCAAGAAGCCAATATGACAGTTTTCACACAACATGTCTATAAAAAACTGTTAGGGAAAAAGTTTCAATTCTATTTTTCTTCTTCAATATTTTTAATTATGATTTGAATTACAAAGACTAGTTCTCTCTCTATTCTCAAGGGGAGTAGACATCTACATTTATTTTTTGTTTTTATTCCTTATACAAATAAATCTCCCCCGGAGCCTATATAATTGGATCGATGGTTGAGGAGCAGATCTAGTTAGCAAATATATGTTTTGATAGTTACAATTTTGTTTCATGGACAATACTTCATTGTTAGTTTTTTGTTACACTCTCATGAATGAGAAATCTATGAAGATTCTTGTTAGATTGTAGAGTTAAATTATATGCAATAAAGATGTTCCCATTTATTGTTATGATTAGTTATTTCAAGTAGCAAATATTTGATTTTTCCTATGGGTAGAACAACTCGAACAAGGGCCACACGAGGTATTGCTTACCCACCTTAATTTATGTCATTAAATTAGATGTTTACAATATTACATTGATTTCAAGTAAGTTCTTAAATTACATGCACATGATTGATATCTTGTATCATGAAATATGCTATGGAATGTATCATTGAGTCATCCTCTAGAGTGAGTCAAGTAGTTAGAAGTAAGAATCAATAGTGCTAGTGAATTACATAGTTCAATTTTAGTAGTTAACAACTATAGTGTTAAGTTGAAGGTACTTGCAGCACAAGTATCATATTAAGATATTTCCCTTCTTTTGCAAATTGATGCTTTACTTTCGTTTCTAGACTTTATTGTTTTCATGTACATGTGTAAACCACCTATATTCATTGATATAGGTTGTGTAGATTTCATGAATGCACATATAGTGTCAGCATCATTAAAAGCTTACGAAGCCCTAGTTGATAATTAAATGAAGTCTTTACAAAGGTGTAGTGTAGAAAATTGTATACCTTTACAATTTTACACTACGATTACATCCCCTTTAATTAAATAGACTTAATTAAGCCTCTAATTGACTAAATTATGCATTCCAAAGCCTTATTATTCCTATTTTTTAAAAGAGAAACCTATATTAAATAATTAACAACATTAATTAAATCACCTTGGAAATTGAGTGTCCTAGACTTAGGTCCTAGGACCCATTCGCCTTAGGGCAAATGGGTCCCCTTTAATTCCCAAGACCTAATTTTTAATATGTTTTTGGGGGCATTTTAATGATTCAAATTCAAGTTTCAAGTGTCGGATTTTGAAATCTAATTTTTGGGAAATTAAATGAACACCTATAAATACAAGGTATTTTTATCAATTCAAAGGGAACACACTTTATGAAAGTATTCCTAGAGAAAAAACCATTGTCAAGAGCATTGAAGAGAAAATTTATGAGTCATCTATAATAGCAATCAAGATCATATCATCATATCACAGTTCATGCGTGTTCATGTCATGTTTTGGATCTAACATTGTGATGTAGGTTTCAATCATTCAAGTATCAAAGAAATTAATCAATCAAGCCAATTCATGGAAGATCCAATCCTTAGAGTGATGTGTTTGAATTCAATCCTCTAAGGGCAACTGTGATCCCTAAAATGTTCTAGCCTATTCTAAAGATGAAAACCTAAATAATATGCAATAATGGAAGAGCACTAAGGTACAACTCAAGATTAGTCTAAGGAATGATAATGCAATAAAATAAGATAACAAAAGAAAGACAAGTGAGTATACCTCCTTTTTCTGAAAATTCCTTGGTTGGCCCTTGATGTTGGAAAGCTTGTGCTCTCCTTGGATGGCTATTGAAATGGTGTATGCAAGATGTGAAATGTGATCGATGCAAGTGCTAATGATTAAGTGGCTTGGCTAAATGTCCAATATAATGCTTGTAAATTTAATGAACAATTTGGTAGCATAAGGGTGCAAAATGGCTAAGTGTTCTTAATGAGAGAAGAGAGGGGGGGTATTTATAGAGCAATATGAATTCTCTAGAGAATTCAATGGTTGAGATTAAACCAACAAGGTCAAGATGGAGGGATATGGTGAGTTGAGGACTCAAAATCCCTCACATCTTTGCATGTGGAATGTGAGATGGCCTAGGATGAGATGATGTGGAAGTGAGGTGGAAGAAAGGTACATGATGTGGATGAAGGACAAGTACCTTGGAAAAGGGATGACGTGACCTCTCAATGATCACATAGGAAGAGAAGAATCTTGGGTGAATAAAAGTGAATTAAAAATTCACACAATTGGAAGAATATAGTGGATAAGACAAGTTTCCCAAAAAGGTGGGAACTTGAGACATGTGAGTGATGTGACAAGTCAAAGATTCAAGAAGACTTTGGCACATGTGAAGTGACAAGTCAGAGGTTATAGAATTTGCATGGGGAAGAGAAGATTCCTTGGAGGAATAAAAGTGAATTAAAAATTCACATGGAGAAGAGAGGGGCCTTGGATGAATAAAAAATAATTAAAAATTCCTTGGAGTATGGGGAGAGTTGACCAAGGTACTGATTAGGCCTAACTGATCAGTAATTAGAAGATAATTAATGGTTAAGGAAGATTAGAGGCCAACTTGCAAAATTTGGAGGATGTGACACATCCTAATCAAGGATTAGGCATGTGCACATCTTTAATGAAGAAATTAATAGGCTGATTAAGATTAAGAAAAATATGTGACATGTGAGGAATTAATAAATTTCATATTTATTTAATTCATTTGATGAGAGGGGAATTAAAGGGGTAAGGTATTTAATTATTTAACTAGATACCTTAGGGATTAGAAGAACTTTAGAGGTATTAATTAAATAATAGTGATATTACTTAATTAATGCGGATAAGGGGATTTAAACTAAAAAGGGGTAAATTTGGACAAATGAAGTGTCCAAATTTAGGTGTCTACAACAACCATTAAAGGTTTGGTGAGTTGTAACAAGCAAGTGTTCATTAATCAATTCCTTCATTTTGATATTATCTCATTATCAAGGTTTAATTACCAAACATGGGGCTTGAATAAGGCAAAATCCCATTCACCTAAAAATAAACATTTTTGCTTCTCTTTGTATGTGCAAATTTATAGGTGAAGGATTGAAAGTTGATCAAAAGAGAAATTTTGCAAAGTTGTGATCATTGTTGTCAAGCTACAAAAACTCAGATTCAAAATTTATTTTTAGCTTTTCGACAATCAAGCCTAGAGGAATCAAAAGCTTAGATTTGGGACCAAAGGATTGCAAAAATTGATTTTGGACTCCTGCACTAGGACCCATTCACCCCAAGGAAAACTAGTCCTACTACAAGCCCTGAAACCCATTTTTTTTATCACAAGTGCACACTAGTATGACCTTCCTAGATTTGCCTGCAAATTGTTGTTTTCATTTTTGTTATCATAGAATTTTGCATTTCAAGTGTTAGGTCATATAATTCATTTAGTTAATTCACTTTAAATTATTCAAAAACATTGCAAATCAATCATTTTTATCATAAGTAGAGATCCAAAAGATCCAAAATAAGGTTGACTTACCTCAAGGTTAAAATACAATCGTATCCTTTTGTGATCTTATCTCTTTATAAAAAAATTAAGAATAGAGATGTTTAAATCATAGGCCATTGCATCATTCCACATTGGTTAAATTCATCCCCCCCTTTTCTATGTTTCAAAAGATTTAGTGAACTGTTCACCTAGGAACCCTTCCTTTGAATTACGTGTCTAATACTAAGTTGATTGAGCATTACAAAGGCCTTACATTTTTGGTGTTGTTGTTGAGTATGGTGCTACATTCAGGATTCTCTTGTGTAATTTCAAGCATACATAGTTAGAATTTTATTTTCAATATTAGGGTAATTAGGATTTATTCATCAATACACAAATTCTTTCCTAACAATGTGTAGGAGTTGTTGATCCAAAGAGTCACAACTATTGTATGTGGAGGTAATGAGATGCTTTGGGAAAATTTATCCCCTCAACACATGTAGCTTTAGAGGATATTGGTGATCATAGTGAATAGAGTGAGGGTATTCCTGAAGAAGAATCGTCTCTAAGACTAATATCTACATCAGACACAAAGGAGAATTCCCACACACGAATCATCACCATGGGTGATGTTGCAATGGAATATCCACCAAAGCATATGACTTTTGAGTTCCCAATTATAAACTAGGAGAGAGTAACTACCTTGAAAAATATACCTCCTTCAACTTTATCTATTTTCTATGGGTTCATCATGGAGGACCCAGATACCTTCCTTTTTGAGTTTGATATGTTATGTAGAAGTTATGATTATACCATAGATGCACATAGGCTCAAACTATTTCCAACAACATTGAAGGATGTTGCTTTGAAATGGTTCATGGGTTTAAGAAGAGATGTTCCAAATTGAAATTCCATGAAGACAAAGTTCCTGGAAAAGGACAAGGACTACTGTAGAGAAATAGATAGAAAGAGGGATGACATCTTTTGGATGTCACAAAAGGAAGACGAATCTTTTAAATACATGGAAAGGTTTCAATTTTTCCTTAAGAAATCCCACCAAAACAAACTCTCTAATGAGTCTTTAAAGTTGATATTATTAAGGGGTATTTATGAGGATTGTATGGATGCACTTAACCTCATTGGGGTAGGATATATCTCTCATAAACCATTTGGGGAGATCTACAAGGCATGCACAAACTATTCAGGGTCTTTCACAAAGAAGGTTAGAGGAGACATGACATCTTCCATCAAAAAACCATCCAATAGAGTCTCTAGACTTGAATGAGTAATCTTCTATCAAATATGAAGGAGGATATTATCAATGATCTTTCTACATAGTTAGACACCCTCCATATCAAGAAGAAGAAAGAAGAGGAAAAAACAACTCTTACAAAATACTACCCACATTGTAGACAAAGGAGGACTAACTAGAAATATAAAAAAGATGGTAAGTATCTCTAAAGATAAGCAAGGGACATTGGAATTTCATGTACTAGAAGGTGAATATGGACAAGTATTCTACATAGCTCAAAGGAAACCATGGTAGCCAAGACAAGGTATGCCCCAAGATCCTTTAAATTACAACATGTCATTTCCTAATGCAAATATTCCTAATTAGAATCTTCAGTCTTGGGCCAATATACAAAACCAACAATGGAAAATTCCTAAAAAAAAATGGAATCAATAGAAACAAAACATGTGGCCATCACAAAATTATCAAGGATCTTACTAAAATTCCCAATGGACACAAAACTAATGACAACCTCATTGGAAAAGAGGTCAACAATAACAAAACCAAAACATGAATTATCAGCAACGACAACAACCCCAACAACCAAAACAACAACCCATTATGCCAAACCCAACAAATCCAGCACCACAGTCACAAATAGCAACTCAACTACCAACCCAACCTACACCTAACCCCAATAACACGATTTTTCAATAGGCCTATACTAATGAAGTTGTTCAATACCCTACTTATGGGGTAGAGGTGAGTGATTTCCACCTCAAATCACTAAATTGGTTGATGAGGAACCCTCAGTAGAGACCTTGGCAACCAACCTAAGGAGATTAAGTCAAATCAAGTTAACCAAACTAATCAAAGTCTAGAGCCTCCATTCCCTAAAAGATTAGTAGTTCAAAGGTATCAAACACAAGCAAAAAAAACCTGTTAGGACAACTCAAGGATGTTGTATCAAAATGCCCCTTATTCAAGCCATTAAGGAGGTTCCTATCTATAATAAAATAGTGAGAGAACTATGCCTTAAAAATATTGGCAGGAAGAGAAAAGACCCACAAATTGTACATGTCTTAGGACAACTTGTAGAAATTATGTTGGGAAACATAATTGTTCCCAAGTATGTAGATCCTAAGAGTCCTATAGTGGATGTACAGATAAATGTTACTCTCATTAAGAACACCTTAATTGACTGGGGAGCAACTATTAATGTAATTACTAAAGAGACCATGAAGTTCTTACAAATAATAGAACTTATACATACACCTACTGTTCTACAACCAATAGATAGGTCCATAGTTAAATCTAAGTGTATAATTGAAGACTTACTAATAAAACTAGATTCATGGGAGTAACTTACATATTTAATGGTATTTACAACCTAAATCTAATCTTGTATGCTACCCCCTCATTTTAGGAAGACCTTGGTTGGTAATATAAGATGCCTTCATAGGTTGCATATACGGGAATATGATTATCTCTAATGGAAATGTGATTAAGAAAATGGTCCTTTATCTACCAACCTAGCCGCATGCCTACCTAAAACAAACCATTTAGCCTACTTTAGATGAGGAAGATCAATACTCCTTGCAAATCCTAATGACTATTGAATGTAATCCCTTGTTAGAACACCAAGATGAACATGAATTTATAGTAAACATCATGAAAAATAACTATGGTAGGGACCAGTAGCATCAAGACTATCTGACATGTCTACAAGATCCTTTGTAAAATGTGCTCCCTACCATTTCATCTAAGTCAATTTCCTAAATATTTCATATTTTTTTACCACACCAATGTATTCCAAACATAGGAGGACTTAACATCTAATCAGTACAAATAACATCTAAGACATTAGAGATAATGTCACGTAAAACATTGAACACTAAATAGCCAATTGACTGATATACAATAGACCTCATTGACGAATGTGTTGCAAGCACACACAACATCCTTTGCATGGGATTATCATGACATGAAGGGCATAGACCTATACTTGTGCATACATAAGATTTACATCAATGATGGATTTAAACCCATAAGGAAACCTAAAAGGAGAATGAACCTTGCACTTAGAGACATAGTTAAATCAAAACTACAAAAATTGCTTGATGCAAGGTTTATCTATCTTATCTATGATATTCAATGGGTGTTACCTCTAGTAATTTTTCCAAAGAAATGAGGGAAATGGAGAGTGTGTGTAGAATACCAAGAATTAAATGTGTCAAATAAGAAGGACCACTTTCCACTCCCCTTCATTGACCAAGTACTTGATTCATTAGCAAGAAAGAATTACTTATCCTCTCTAGATGGATTTAGTGGCTACAGTAAAATTAAGATTGCCTCAAAAGACCAAGACAAGACAACGTTCACATTCCCTTGGGGCACATATGCTTATTTTGTCTTGCCATTTGTCCTATGCAATGCACCAACCACTTTCTAGAGGGAAGTACTTAATATATTATTAGACTTTGCACATGATTCCATGGAGGTTTACATGGACACTTTTATAGCATATTGGAATACATATGATGAAGCACTTGGGAATCTAAAGAAGGTGCTAAAAAGGTGTCAACAACATAACCCATCCTTAAGTCATTTAAAATGTTTCATGGTGATGATAGAAGAGATTGTATTAGGACATTTTGTGTCAAATGAAGGAATTCATGTGGACCCCAACAAAATTGAAGTAATATCAACACTCCTTGTGTCTCAAAGACAAAAATATGTTAGAAGTTTCCTAGGACATGGTGGGTATTATAGGAGATTCATTCAAGACTTTAGCAAACTTGCAACTCCACTATTTGTTTTACTCTCTAAAGATGTAGAATTTGAGTGGAAAACTGCTTGTCAATGAAAGCTAGAATTTTTTTTTTCTTTCCTCCTATGGTTTAGGACCTAGAAGGACAATTTTCACTAGCTTTCACTCAAGAACAAACCCTTGAGATCTCTTTGCAAAGGAGAAAGAGATCTTGCAAGAGGGTTGTTCTAGGGGCTTAATATGATCTAATGAGGGGTTCACCACCAAGTTTAGACTTGGAAAAGATAATTAAATGCAAGATATAATACAAAACCCTAATTGAATGCAAAATAACACTAAATGACCTAGAAAAGTGAATGAAACAATACATAAATTTACAAAACAAAATGTGTGCACCTGTAAATCCGGAGAAGGTTGAATGGAGGTTTGAATCACTAGAAAATTTTCTTTTACTATTGATTGGGACTCATTCACCAAGTTGGGTGAATCAGTCCAGTTTATGGAAAAATATGCGCACATAGGTTTCGAACAAAAGGGTATTTGAATCTACAAAATCCTAAAAATTGACTAGAATTGGGACTCATTTGCCAGAAGTGGTGAATCAATCCAGTTGGGATTTTTTGCAACTTCTAAAGTTGATCTTGCTCTCCATTGTCTACTCAATCCTTCCTGATTGGTTTTTAGATTTGAAACTATAATTTTCCACCTGTGGGTCTTCTCCAATGTTCTCTAAGAGTTGATGACAACTTTGAAAGCTTTAGACTCTTAACAAATTTTCTCTAATATTTCTCCTTTGGAAATCTACAACCTAGACCTACAAATCAGATAGAAAGGAGAGGGAAAAATGTTGTTGGGTTAGTGGATAGGGGTTTCCCTTGGTCAAAACCCTTGTTGGTAATTAAACCTTGAAATGAAAGCAAATAAGAATGGAGAATGATGAATGAACAAAATAAAATGTTGCAACTCACCAAAATATTCACTAAAGTGCTACAAATATGCTTGAAATGGCTGCAATGGATGTGGTTCTTGATCTTGGCTTGAATGTTGTTGATCTTGAAAGAAATACGTTCTTGTATCATAAACCCTACATCACAATTGTTAGCACAATAATAAACATGAGGTATGGAATCCTTGACATAATGATTCCTTGTGAACTCAAACTCACTAGAATGAAGGCTCTCACAAAATTCTTAGGCCACTTAATTTCTTGTTAGGAGAAAATGAGAAATAACCTTGTATTTATACTCAATTATACAAGAATTATCAAAATTACAACACTACAAGCCAACATCAGATCTAGGAGAATAAAATCCAACTAGAAATTTCAATTAAATTTGATTTTAGGCCACACGGGACTCATTTGCCCAAGATGGTGAATGAGTCCCATCTGGCATAATGTACAAGACCAAAAATCAAAAGTGCTTAGAAATGTGTGAAAATTGGTTCGAGGCCAAAAGATCTAGTTGAGACCCATTCACCCAAGGTGGCGAATGAGTCCCAGATCCCTAAATCTGGGCCACACAAGCCAAAAATACTTGAATTATGATTGGATATTGATTGGTGTCGGGATTATCCTTGAAAAGATGCAATAAATGAGGCTTGTGGATGCAAAATGGGCCCAATTAAATCATAATAAAGCCTAATTATTAATAAAAATCCTAGAGAGGTGTGAAAGTGTGTTACAATACTTTACAACACTCCAAATAAGGCAAGATTACGATTAATTTTGATTAAAAAGAGGTTTATTAGGTTGATAAGACCTTAGAAAAGTGTAAAAGTGTGTTACAACACTTTAGCAAGGTACCATTAAATCCATTAGTTCACAAGGGCCCAAGACCTAATGTGAATGTGTTAACCATATTACAACACTAAATCAAGGAAAAATTAAGTCCAAATCAACAAGGAGGGCCCAAAGAAGTGTGAATATGTCTCGACAACATTTTTTGACACTACAATCAACAATCCTTTAAAGCACTCAAGGAAACATTAACCAGTACACCTAACTTGAGAGGACCAAACTTGACCTTACCTTTCTATATCCATACAAATTATTTCAATTTTTCTAAAGGAGTTATGCTTGTGAAGAAGGAAGGCAATAAAGAATATTCCATATATTACATTAGAAAAAATTTACAAGGGTGGAAATCAATTATACAATGACAAATAAGGAGACGTTGTTAGTAGTATATTCAATAAATAAATTCAGACATTATATTACATGATATCCAATGTTCATACATACTGACCATACAATAATTAGCTATTTTATGAGCAAACCAGTAGTTGGTGGAAGACTTGTTAGGTGGTTACTATTGCTTCAAGAATTTGATATTACTATTGTGGATAAGCTAGGTAAAACAAATATAGTGATAGATTTTCTATTCAGACTACAAACTAAATTAGAATATGTTGTTGACAATTCGTTCCCATATGAACATTTGTTTTCTCTATCTCTCATACACCTTGGTTTGTAGACATTGCCAACTATCTAGTAGGAGGACAAACACCGCCTCACTTATCACCAAGAGAAAAGAGGCAATTGGTTTACAAGAGTTTTCCCTACTCTTGGATAGTTGGATGCTTATTCTACATGCCCAAATATCATAATGAGGAGATGTATCAAAGAAGATGAAGTATATGATATCCTCAAAGTATGCCATGATGAACCTTGTGTGGGACACTTTGTAGAAAAGAGAACAACTCTTAAGATTCTCAACACTAACTATTATTGGCCAACTCTTCATAAGGATATACTGAAGTACACTAAGGGCTGTGATAGGTGTTAGAGAATGGGAAGACCAACAAAAAAAGATTAAATGCCATTGCAACCACAGTTAGACAATAACACCATTTGATAGATGGGGATTATCATTTATTGGCCCAATTTCACCAACATTAAACAATAAATAATACATACTGGTATGCATAGATTACCTTACAAAGTGGGTGGAGGTTAAGGCTTCACAATTTGCAAGAAATGGTAATGTAGAAAAGTTTCTCTATGAGGATATATTTACAATATGTGGAGTTCCAAGGGAGATTGTTATAGACCAAGGACCCTAGTTTACATAAAAGCTGACCATAAAATTGGTTCAAGAATATGAGATCAAACATAGAAAGTCTACACCTTACCATCCTTAAGCTAATGGGCAGGTAGAAGTCACAAATAGGGAAATTGAAAATATTCTAACAAAAATAGTGAAGATTCATAGGAAGGATTGAGCAACCGTATTGCTTGAGGTAGTTTGGGCCTATAGGACAACTTGGAAGACTACAATAGGATTCACACCATATGAATTGGTGTATGGAAAGAAAACAATAATTCCTATTGAATTTGAGTATAAAACATTGAGGATAATTATTACATTAGGCATGGACTTGTCAACAACACAACCAAAGAGATTACACAACCTCAATGCACTCGATGAAATTTGGATGGAAGCCATACACCACACTAAAATTGTTCAGAATCAAAGAATCCGGTGGTATGATCAGTTCATCAAGACCAATGAATTTAGTGTAGGTGATTGGGATCTCCTTTATGACTCTAGATACAAAGACTACAAAGAAAAGTTACAAACTAGATGGCTTGGTCCATATGAAATAAAAAAAGTGTTTCCAAATGGATTAGTGCAACTACAAATAATTGATGAAGTCAAGTTATCATTAATAGTTAATGGACATAGATTAAAGATTTATAAGAATCCATTACAAAAGGATGACTGCCTTCTTTCATTAATCCAACAGTTTGAACCTCCAATTGAAATTTCAACAGCAAACACTAAAATTTCAACAAATGAATCAACTTAACACAACTCGCCCACTAATATTTCACATGTATAATTCCACCATATCATTCACATGCACACACTGCATATGTGATAAATGACAACTATCATTTTCTAGAACAGTCAAAGAAGTAGCACGGACTTGCACTAATAGGCCTAAAGATGACAAACTTTCAGTAGGGACCTGCTACTACAAGCACCCATAGCTTTTATCTGATAATAATTTAATATTAGAACTCACATTTATTACATAGCTATCATTTCATATCCGATCCATCTCTACATGAAACCACACATATTTCATTTACTCACGTGTAGCCTTTTTCATTTCATTCACATGTATCATTATCACCACCTTTCTCAATTACCACATAACATGCAATTTATTTCACTTCAATCATTTTGTACACTCCACATCCTTTTCAAATCATCATTCACCACACACCATACATTTATTGTCAATCATTTCAAATTAAAATTAAGGAAGGTCATATCATATTCCAGTATAACTAATCATCCATCACTTCACATGAGTTTAGTTTCAAATAAACAAAATTCTATAGGTACATGCATTAACTTATCATAATTAACATAGATACTTCTTGATTTTCTACATGTTTATACATTAATCCATGCATGCTTAATATCAAAATTTATTTTCCATTATATTTCATTTCACCCTTCGCCAAATCCATACCACTAAGTGAGGACACTTAGTACCTTTAGTTGGGGGGAGGGGTATTCTTCATTTTCATTCTTCGTTTTCTTGAATTTCAAAAACTCTTTGCAAACTTTTTTTTGTTCCATTTTCTTCATCCATTACCAAACAATATAAGCTCAGAGGAGAGAAAAAGGGTTAAAGGAAGTGGAATTAAGAGGTTTCAATATACATAATAGGGGAAGTGGTGTAATTGGAGTAATATACAAGAAATTGAACTAGAACAAAGCAAAATTAAGGAATTATAAAACAACAACAGTATCATGGGAGGTGACATTATTCGTAGGGAACCAACAACACATACCCAAATTTTAGAATACAGACTAGTATTACCTATTTTTCAATAATATGGCTAGTTGGAGTACTTAAAACTCACAAATTTCAATGAGGTCATGACACAACAATTTGCTACAAATTTACAAAATGATGAAGCAATTGTAAAAGGTTTAAGGATAGATGCTTCGAAGGCCACCATTGCTGAAGTATCAGGACTACAACAGGAAGGAGGAGAGTTTCCAGTGAGGGCATACACTATTGCTTCCAGGAATGAATTCAGACAACCAGGAGAAAACTTAGACTCATCTTCTCAAGGTACAAAAATATTATCCTTACCCTGGATATTTAACTTCTTACATAGTCAAGTACTTAACTTGTGATGGTAGACAATCCTTGTTGTATACTGTAGAGTCTAAGCTAATATATTGTAAATTTGGTAATACCTACTCAATTCAGAGGTTTAACTGGCTGAACAATCCACTTTACATTTCTTAAGACCACATTAAATTTTCAACCCAAGGCTTGTAAGCTTATGATGGTGCAACATTATATATGACTTTATGGATGCAAAACTACCTAAACTACCCTACTTAAGGTATTCTACTTGCTGGAAATTCACAAAACTGTAAAATAGTAAAAGCATAAACTAGAAATAGTTGCCACGGGTACCTACAACTTAGACTGTAATTGAACTATTGCTAATAAAATAATACTATATTAACTGAAAACTTAATGAAAATTAATGACTTAACTAAAATATCCTTCGGAGTACCACTGGTTAACCATTACATGCATATTCACAAGCATTCAATAACAATAAGCAAGAGATGAAATCCTAATTAATTTGCATATGATTCATGAAACAATGATAAACTAGAAACAATTATTAAAAGAAATAAATAATTGAAAAATGAAATGAAGAACAATACCTTGAGTGACCTGCTCAAGTAATTGTTCCCACTTTAACGAAACTCGATCTAGCTAATAGATTCTACACATCCCATAAGATTAACTCCATTCATTGCATATTTGTAAAAGATTACGAAAGATCTTCCCACATATTGGAATCAATCATTCAAAATATTTTTCATGTCTTGAAACTGAAAGTAATTGATAACATAAAATTGAGAAAAACCAACTAACTATCCTACAGATTCAACCAACAACTATATATAAGCTTGAGGGAATCTTTACTGAAAGCAACAACTAACTGAATTAATTAACTCCACTTCCAGCTAATAGAGTGTAGAATTAAGATTTGAATTATTCAACCTATAACTAAAAATGAAAGAGAATCCTATCATAAATAGAACTCTGTCAAAATAGAATTATATGAAAACATACAACCACTTGTAAAAATTCCATAAATGAAGGAGTCCTCTTCTTTAGTGTTTATTAAATTGGTTATAATAACGCACATCCAACCTTCTTTAAGTGCCTTTGATCATAGATCACCACATTCAGCTTAACCTAGAACTTCCCTTGTTTTGGTGTCCAGTCATTCCTCTTGCTATAGGTTCATCTTACAACTGATGTGCCATGGTTCATCTTTTATTTGCAAACAAGTTAGTTCCACAAAACATGTACACAAGGATAACTATCACAATTAACTCATAGTATTTTGTCAACATTCCATACATATATTCATATAAACCATATAATACTTAATATATCATAACCATAATTCCATTATCATATTTAAGGTTCAAGTTTGCATAGTGGATATGAAAAGATAGTATAATGTAAGAATATTGTCTAAAAAGTGTATCTAGAAGTATCTTGGAACATGTATAAAAACAACAAAAAATATCCTATTATCTAGACCTATCAATACAATCTACTTTAAATTATTGAGTCATCTTCTCCATGATAGGCATGTAAACATTCCAAATTTTTTGTACAATTTGTTGAAAAGAATGAGCTTTGAGTATAAAAGGAAAAGGAATAACACAACATTATAACATTTCTATTTAGTCACATTGTTGATAAAAAGGAGTTTGAAGACTCAGTTTCCAAATGTTTCTTGGGAATTTTTTCTTAATTGTAACAACATTAATAGTATCCTTGAGGAACCTGCTATATCAAAAAGGGAAGTTCCTTCTAACTCCCCTCCTACATCACCTACCCATATAATAGGAGAGTCGAAGGAGCAGAGCCTACAGGATACTCAACCTGTAGCCTTTGAGAACCTACAAAAGAAGATACACAAGAAATCCTACCTCTGGAAAAATACCAAGAAAAGGAAAGGTGAATCTTCTTATGCACTAGCAAGAGGGAAAAAGAAATCCACATAACCTAGGTGGAAATCAAACCACCAAAAAAAGGGGGCCATGAGAGGGTCAATTAAAAATTAGGAAGAGAAAGACATTGTGATGGTTGAGACATACTCAAAATTAAAGGGGAATTCCCCTAGAAATGTGAGTAAATTGGTTAAACAAACATGGTGCTTTACAAGTACCTCTGAATCTGATTCAAAGGATACATTTGTAGCAAGGAAAATTAGGAAAAGATCCCCAAAGATCCTTGATTCAGAGGATTGTAAATATACTAGCACAATGGGGGATAATGATCAATTCCTATAAGAGGATGAAGATTTTTTCATAGAAGAAAGAAATATTGGTAAATAATTATAGGAGGCTATGTAGAGGATAAATTAGTTGGAAGAATTGGTAAGATCACACCAACAAAGGGATAGTTAAAGGGATGCAAGGATCAAATAATTAGAGGAAAAGTTGTATAAATTTGAGCATGGATCCAAATTAGAAATATTTGCATAACTTGCCATGGTTGAGTCAAGGAACAAAGAACTTGTATCTCAAGGACCAATTCCTCATGCTAGAACCCCCATTGGTCCTAATATAGTGTCCTTAACTATGGAGTTGTGGAAGAGAACCCAAGAATTCTCTCAGAAATAGAAATATCGGGAGAAAGAAAAAGATGAAATGATATCTAACCACACCAAGGCTCTTGAACGGCAAGAGAGAGAAGTGAAAAGACTGATAGTAATAATTGGATAAATAGTAGATAAAGCTACTCAATTTCTCAAATTTAGACCACCTTCTAGGGTCTATACATTGTTTTTTCAGGAAAAGTACTTATGTTTTCAATTCACTTGGTCAATCAGTGATTTACCAATTGCCATGAATAGGAAATTTGTGTTTTTAATGAACTTTATTTGCTTCTACACCAGGTATGCAAGACCAGTTATGTGATATTTACTTGCATAATTTTATTCTCTCAAATGCAACATAATGAAATCCACTAATTTTTGTGGGGGATTTGTTGTCACATAAAACCTCACCCTATTGAACAAGATTTTAGTGTTCTAATGATACAATGGAAACAACCTCAAGGTGTGCGACTCTACACAATTGTGGTTGAATCTTCAAAGAAGGTTGAATTCCTCTTTTAGTCTAACCCAACATATGAAAACCCTATCACTACTCTACTCTAACAGTTCACAAGGAAAAGAGATAGAAGGAGACATGAAATGTAAAAGAAGGTGATGCACCAAGATAGAATTTTTTCCTCAAATCTGATATTTATCAATTCATTAACAGATCAACTAAAACTCTCATCTAGACATGAAGGTAAAGAGAATTTACTCAGACATGCAAGAAATAGTTGTGATAGCTAAATTTCATTAACATAAGGCATAAAGCCAGATTCTACAATGGTAGAATGTAGAAATACAACGTCTACAAAAGAAAACTATGAGAGGATCCCAAAGAAGAACCCTTGAAATGAATACAAGTTTTTTTTTAATAGATCAAGCATAAATTTGGATGAATGCAACTCAAACCCTAACCTAGCTAGGGTTAGAAATTAATGAGATATGATCAAGGAAATATTTGTTCATGAATCCATGCTAGAAAAAGAGCCTTGAGAAAACATAACCTGCATGCCATACCCCCAAGGGTCCTTTTTCATTAATAGGTTGTGAGAATGGAAGAAGGCACACGTTTGAGCAGAAACTCATGCTTAAACCCTAGAAAATATTTTCAGAAACATGGCGTACAAACCTAAGAAAATATCCCACCATAAATGCTCCAAGAGTCCATGCCAAACCACCACATAATGAGCACACAAAATTTGAAGAAAACCTCCATGAAATTCACAAAAAATCATGAAAAAGGATGGAGCTTTGTCAGAAAGAAGGTCAATGACATAAAAGGAGGCATGGGCACCTCGCCCTCTTAATGGAAGTAGGTAAAAAAAACATTTAAGATCCTCCCATCCTCAAAAAATCAACTTTGGTAGCTGAGGAAGAGTCAATGCAACATTAATGGCATCATTGCCAAAAAATGTGCCAATCACATTCTTTACCTTTCCTTATCCTATTACATATCACATTTTACTTTTTTAGAGCAAGAGTTGAAATCACGATGTGAAAGAACCAATCGATGAGCTGAGAGACTACCATATGTACTTAAATACACATCCTTTACCTTAATATGTTGCCCATACTTATGAAATATTTAGGCCTTTACTTTCCTTTCATCTAGCAACTGATAAATTGTCGCCTGGGGTCATCCTACATCCCCTTAGTCAACCAAGTTCCTCAAGGATATGGCATATGGGATGGTGGGGAATGACTATCATTGCTCCATGTAGCTCAAAAAGGATCTTAATGATATCAGCCTACCACCATCATGCTTGAAAACCTATGTGGGCCACTAGACACATGGCGCCCTACCGCATCCCCATGGGCCAACTATGGGTTCATCCAAAAGGCTTGACGAGATGGTGGGGAACCTTAGAGCATGCCAAATGTCACACTTGATAGGAGTTAGATGTCGAGCTGACCAATTATCGCTTATCACTAAGTGGTAAGGGGAAAGGAGGAAGCATGAAGGTTGAAGTCCGATGGCACATAGAGACATCAAAGATCGAGGATCGAGAGGAGGGTTTACCTCTTATTGATAGTCAAAAAGTGGTAAAGGGGAAGTTCGTTGCGGTTCAAGGAGAACTCTTACCACTTACCAAAAAGTGGTAAAGCGTAAGACAAGAGATTGAAGTCCAAAAATACTTTCCTAGAGAAGAAGACTTTGGGAGTTGAGCATCAAAAGGATGCCCTACCTCTTACCATAACTATGGTGAGAGGTAAAGTGGAAACCTGGTGCTCGATCCCCAAAATATTGACAATCATTTTTTTGATTTGCAAAAGAGGGGATCAGGGGTTAGGGTTTGGAAAGAAGGCTTACCTCTCACACAATTTAAAGATAAGAGGTAGAGAGGATGCCCAATCCCCGATATCTAAAAATCAGACACTTTGGATTTCAAAGAATTCATTGAAGGTTGGTGTCAGAAAGGTAGCTTACCTCTTACCATAAAGTGGTAAGAGGTAAAGGGAAAAGATGAAGCCCTATCCTTGAAAAATCAACACAGTGATTTTTTAAGAGATCAAAAATGGAGAGAAGGAGGGATGTAGGGAAAAAGGCAAGTGAAATCCCGACACACCAAAAAAATCATACTTAGCCAATTTTGGGGTTTTTAAAGGGAGATATATGCAAGGTGACCCATGTGAAATCTCTTAGATCGGTTATTAACGATGGGTCATCAAAGGGTGGCATAAAATGTCAACATTTTTGGTGATTTCTCTGGGATGATTGGCTACTAATCATAGAATCCAGGGGCCTTATTAGTCCATTGGGAACATAGTCATGAAGAGGATTTACAAAATTGGGCCTCCCAAGGGAAAAACAAAACATGTGCAGGCCTGCACTTGGAGAAAAGCATGGAAACTAGAACATACATTCCCTCAAGGAGAATGTAGGGTGTGCAAAAGAACTTCATGAGAAAAAAGATAAAATAATATGTACATGAAACTAAAAACTCATCAAAAATAAGGTTTGAGATGAATCCCATTGACCAAGATTGGAAGAACCTCACCATCCAACTTAGAAAGATGGAATCCATTGGTTCCCTTGCAACTAGTGATGGCATATGGACCACTCAAAATGACATCAAATTTAGAATATCTTCCAACTTTGGCTTTGTCTGCATCCCATTTAAGCACTAAATCTCCCTCCTAGAACATCCTATGGATTTATATTTTGTCAAAGCTTCTTTTGACCCGTGCTTGATGGGTTTCTATGACTTGCATAGATTTGCTCCTTGTCTCCTCTAGTTCTAAGAGCTCAACGAACCTTACCATCATAACATCATTTCCTTCTAACTCTAGTTAATGTGCCAACTCAGAAGATGGGAGCTCTAATGATACTAGTAATCTTACCTCTCTTTCATAAACTAGCATGAAAGGAGAATTACCAAATTCTCTTTTAGGAGTAATTTTATCAACTCGAAGGGTTGTCTTTAGTTTGCTATGCCAAACTCTTTGATTATCCTCAATGGTCCTCTTGATAATATTGATGAGATTTTTATTTGAAGACTCAACCAAACCATTGCCCTGAGGGTAATAATTAGATGAGGTCTTCAAGTAAATCCCATGCCTCATTGCCCAATCAAGGATTTAAGCACTAGTGAAAGACTTGGAATTATTTGAAATGATGGTGGAAGGAGTGCCAAACCTTGTAATAATTGCATCAAGGAATTCCAAAACTGAAGCATCAATGGCATCCTTCAAGGAAACTGTGTCAGTCCACATGGTAAAGTAGTTTATGGCTGTCAAAATCCATTTATGACCAACACTTGATGGTGGATTTATCATGCCAATAAAATCCAAACCCCACTATGCAAATGGATGATCAACTTGAATGGGATGAAGAGGGAGAGCAACCAGCCTTTTCTTTCCTGAAAATAAAGCACAATTTTTGCAATTTCTCACCCATTTGTGAGCATTGTTAGCCAATAATAACTAGCCCTCATGATATAAATAAGGTTGGCCAATAATAACTAGCCCTCATGATATTTTAGCAGTTGTCCTTGTAGAAAAAAAGGCCACTTGAAGGACCATCATGGAACTCTTCCAACATTTGCTGACTTGATAAGCCTATATGCATCTTAATAAGACCCTATTGAAATAGTTTTGAAAAGTGTGCCATACACTATGATATAGGGAATGTATTGTAATCTAAAATGTCTTCTTTTTGTCCTATCTAGTCTTGGAGGATACCTACCTTCCTATAAAAAGGTAGTCATATCATTTACCCAAATATTATGGGCATCAATGTTGGGTTCTTGTAACACAAGGGTAGCCTCTACAGGAGCCTCAAGTGTTGAGATAAGTTGTTCACAGAACCCTTTACCTCTACTAGCTTGGTGATTTATGTCAACGTCATACTCCATCTTGGTGATCCATCCAACCCTTTTTTCATGGATATATTTTATCAACAAGAACTCTTTAACATTGACATGAGGCACCATTAGCTATAACCTATTGTTAGATAAGATGTGTCTAATTTTTTTTAATTCCCTAATAAAATCAATAGATTTATTTCCAACATAGTTGTACTTCACCTCATAATCTTTAAGCTCCTCGCTAAAGAAAGCAATGGGTTGCTCCAGATTTTCTTTATTTATCTGGGTTAGGACAACAATATACTTGATTCACCTCTAAAAGTATAAAGAATGAATCCTTGTCATAAATAGGATTTATAAGGTTAGGAGCCTCAAAAATATCTTGTTTGATAGCCTCAAATCTACCATTGCCTTCTTTGGTCCATTTGAAGACCATATTTTTCTTAAGCATAGAGGTAAGAGGCTTTACCAAAGCAACAAGATTTGGAATGAATCTCCTCACAAAGTTAATCGTGCCCAAAAAAATTTGTAATACCTTCTTGTGATTAGGAAGTGGGATTGGCCAAGATAGATTTTACTCTTGTAGGATCAATGACCAAGCCATCCTTTAAAACAACGTGTCCAAGAAGTTTGCCCTGATCAGTGGAAAAGACACATTTATTTGGATTTAGGGAAATACCATATTCCCTACATTTTTGAAATACCTGTTCAAGGTGATTAAAATGGTCTCTTGCATGTTTTGAAATATCATCCAAGTAGACCAAAATAAATTGTCTGAAAACACCTTGAAACACTATATCCATGACTCTGTAAAAAGTAGCACTTGTATTGGTTAGACCAAAAGGAATTTTACAATAAGCATAGATTCCCCACTTTTTAGTAAATGTTGTATTGTGTTGATCAAATACTTGGACTAGAATTTGATTATAGCCTGAATAACCATCCAATAAAGAAAACCTTTTTGATCCATTGACTCTTTGTAAAATATGCTCCATGGAGGGGAGGGGATAATTATCTTTTAGGGAGGCTCTATTTAAATCCCTAAATTCTACACAAAGCCTTATTTCCCCATTCTTTTTCTTGACAGGCACTAAGTTTTTCACCCATGAATAATGCTTGATGGGAAAAATGATTTGAGCCTCAATCAATTTGGTCAACTATTTTCTCATCAAAGCCTTAATATTAGGGTTTATAGGCCTTTATTTTTGTCTTATAAGCTTGGCATCTGGATCTAATTCAATGGTATTTTGGTCAAGTCCTAGGTCAAAACCCTTTAGGTATTCATAAGTCCAAGCAACTACATCATTGTATCTATTGCAAATATCTATGAAAACTTCATGTTCAGTGGTAGAGTATACCTTTCCCAAGTTTAGAGAATTTCCGTCTAAAATATTTATTGGCTTGAAGTCACCCTTCATTGCAGCTAAGTTCATCCTTTTTTGCTTTAATTGATAATCAGGGTTGAAGATACCTTCAAGGGTGATGAGACCATTTGGCAGCTTTTTGATACTCAATTGCTCAATTTTATCACCATATTGATTCTTCAAATTAGATTGATTTCTTTTAGAAAATTTTGCCTCCTTTTATAGAAAATTTACTATTTTTTGGTCACTTTCAAAGACTTGTCAATGATCTTGATTATCTAGAACAATAGGCCTCACAAAAATCCTGATATGCTACTCCTTTTTGCTTGTAATATGTGTTGGTATGTCAAATTAAGCACCAAAGTCTGTAAGTTTATCAACATGCTTATTCTATTTTCTTGGAGTTGTTTGTATGTTAAAACCCTCAAAGCCCTCTACCAAATCCCAAACCCTTTTTTTGTAGGATTTGAATAGATTATTCTTGGTTGAGCTTTGAGATTTGACTTGATGAATGGCCAATTCACTATCACCAAAAATTTATAACAATTTGATATTCGTTTTTTGTGCAAGTTGGAAACCTTGGATGAGTGCTTCATACTCAAACACATTGTTAGTGCAACTAAATTGAAGCCTGAAAGAGAATTAATATTTATCCTTGCTTGGAGATACCAACATTAAATAAACACCAACATCATTCCTATTTCTAGAACCATCAAAGAAAATTTGCCACAATCCCCCTAGATCCTCTTCAGTTTTTATGAGATTAGGGATAATAACATTTTCTTCATGAATGCAATAGGTGCCAAGATCAATATCCTCCACTTAAGTTACAGTAAGTGGATCATATTGTAGAGCATTTCCCCATTCATCCAACAAGAAATCAAGTACCTCCTTTATAGGATTGATAGGCTCATAAACAAAACACTCCTTTTGATCATGTAATATATAGTTCATGTTTATTGGACTAGGAGTGTAAGGCTCTAGATGATCCTTTTCTATGGGCTTAGATTCGATAGTTGCTTTAGTACCATATCTAGTTCTAAGTAACATGTTAGTCCAATCAACAAATATATATCCACCTATCTTAGTAGTGAAATCTTTAAACAAACAAATGGAAAAATGAGAAGGGAGATCTATGACTAAAATATCTTGAAACACATCATAGCCAGGGCATACATGCAAGGTCAATTTTAGGTTCCTAATCACCTCCACTTCTTTGACAATAGTTCCATCCAATTGTAAAACTCCCTTTGTCATAGGTTCATATTTAGTACCAAGGATATTAGCAACTACCTTGGACATGACATAACTGTGAACCCCAATCCTATTCTTGCATAAACATGACAAACAAATACATTGTTAGATTCATATGCAAGATAAAAGAGGGATTCCCCATGAAATCCATTTACAAATACTCAAAATAGGAAAATGAAGAAATAAAACATGAAAGACAAGTGAAATCCTAATTAAGCAAGAAAACTCTTGATCTCATGGGGGAATTGGTGCCAATTGATGTGTCAAAATTGGCCCTTTCCCAACTCCTTTGTAAGCTTTGTGATTTGATGGAGATTGATCATCTTTGTTGATGAAGAAAAATATCAGTTCTTGAGAAAACCTGCAATAACCTAGCTATGGTGATGGCAATGAATAAAATTAACTCTCAATGTGAGGAGAGTAACTTTGCATTCAAATTGTGGATGAAAATGCAATAGAGGAGGCCTCTATTTATAGATTTCAAATTGGAAGAATGAGCAAGATTTGAGCAATGTGGGATAATTCAACATCCAATGGCCAAGTGCCACTTGTCAAGATGTGAATGGTTGAAGGTTGTGCAAGTTTTGATCAAAGTGTCAATAAATGACATTAGGTGGAATTTCAAATTAGTGAAATGACTTGTTGGAGAGGGAAGAAAATGGAGTTATGGCCACTTGGCTCAAGGAAAAAGGATTTGTAAGGTGAAATAAATGTCTTGTTGGAAGGACCAAGTCCAATTTGAATTTGAATTCAAATTTAGGGGAATATTCCTCTTTTATGCCATGTTGAGAGAAAATAGGTAATTAAATAAATCAAAGTAGTTGATTTATTGCACAAGTTGCATTCTCTAGAGGATTTTAGTGATTGAGATTAAATTAATCAAGATTTGATCAATTTAATGAGAGATTAGACGATTTGACAATTTTGACTCAAATTTATGTGTTGATTTAAATCAGAATTGAGAGGAAAGGATTAATTAAATATATTTTTTTGATTTATTTAACTAAAGGGGATAATGTTAGGTTAAATCAAATAAGGTTTAATTTATTCAATTTAAGGAGAAGACTTTAGGGGTCTAATTTAAATAAAATGAATTATTTAAATGAACTGAGATAGTGGGTTAATTAAATTGATTAATTTAATCAACAAAGGAGAGATACCTAATTAAATAAATAATGATTTATCTAATTAAGAGACAAAAAGTGATGATAAGATGAGAGTGTCATTCAAGGAGAAATGATGTTAGTAATCAGGATCAAGTGCGTTGGATCGAATTGTGCATTTTCCATGTCTACATTTTGCCCCTCTTTGAAGCAATGTACTTGTTGCATTGGTTCAAAGAATAAACTATTGTGATCAAAGTTCAATTTTTATTTTATTTTTCTAAATGCCCCAGTGAGAAGGATTATGCTGCTATATTTCCCCCTCAAGAGATTAGACGATTTTTATTTTATTTTTGGATGATCTCATGAAAAAAAGAGGACAAGGTGCCTGACAGGTCTAAAAATGCCCTAGGATGCCAGAAAACACGTTAGAACGTCGAAAAAGAGGTGAAATGGTCCTTAGTTGGACAAAAATAGGATTGGGGGACCAAAACCCTAGTTGGACGGCCAAATTAGGTCAAAAAACCATAATTTGCCGACTTAAATAGACCTTGAAGGGTCGCATTCAATACATTTGCATACTTAGCCTTTAGAATTTTCTGCACTTTGAGCTCTGAGTTTCGGTCGAGATGGCACAACGACAGCTTCCTAGGCATGTGTCAGAGAGAGTAGGAGTGAACCAAGTCCTCTTAGGTTCATGTAAACAAGTCCTCTTAGTTTCATCTAGGATCAAGTCAAATACTTCACCCCATCCAAACATTTATCAAAATTCCATTTCACCAACAACTTTTGGAACCTTGGAAAACATCACTTATGTTATTCCTAAATCCTACTCTCAACTTATCATCACTTGTTCATCTCTTAATTAGATAAATCATTATTTATTTAATTAGGTCTTTCTCCTTTGTTGATTAAATTAATCAGTTTAATTTAATTAATCATCAATCCCTCTTTAATTAAATAATTCATCTTATTTAATTAGATCCCTAAAGTCTTCCCATTAAATTGAATAAGTTAAGCCTTATTTGATTTAATCTAAAATTTTGCTCCTCTTTGAAGGAATGCACTTGCTGTATTGGTAAAATGTCAGATTAAATCAAATAAGGTTTAATTTATTCAATTTAATGGGAAGACTTTAGGGATTTAATTAAATAAGATAAATTATTTAATTAAAGAGGGATTGATGATTAATTAAATTAAACTGATTAGTTTAATCAACAAAGGAGAATGACCTAATTAAATAAATAATGATTTATCTAATTAAGAGATGAACAAGTGATGATAAGATGAGAGTATGATTTAGGACGAAGTGATGTTTGTAAACTAGGATCAGGTGCATGTATATTTTCCATTCTACATTTTGCCCCTCTTTGAAGCAATGTACTTGTTTCATTCATTCAAAGAATAAACTGTTGTGATCAAAGTTCTAAATTTCTTGATTTTTTCAGATGCCCCAATGTTGCCCCAACAGAAGGATTATGCTGGTATATTTCCCCCTCGAGAGATCGAGCGGAAATGCTAATTTTTTGATCGAGATTGTGATAAAATGCGAGAGGAGTGGTTTTATTGATCAGAGGACGAAAGATAATTCTTTAATGTAGACAATTTTGATGATGTATACATAGTCATTGGCCATGGGTAGCCTCATATATATTTTTATATCTCACACCTACTTTAGAGAGAAATTTTAGTAAAGATAGAAGAATAAGAAGAATAAGATGGATGGAAGGAGGATCCAACAAGCCTACGTTATGATGATGATGATGATTATTTGCTTACCAGGAGTTGGGATTTTCAAAGGGCTAATTAATTTATGTTTGATAACACATGTAGGTATGATGCATCAAGGTATAAAGAACCAGGATGAAGTTGTACCTAGTGTGATGGACTTTGACTCGACAATCAAATAGGAGTGCTCTTGTTCACACTTGACATACAAAAACCTTGCTAGGATGGACCTAACAAAGCAAGTATTCACCAAGTTATTTTACAAGAGTATCCAACAAGCACAATACATAAAAAAGATAATGATCATCGGCTCATTCATTTTTCTCTAAACCTATTTTGTTTAGGCATCATCGAGAGGTCCTTGGAATGAGCGCAAAATAAGATAAGTCAAAAATACCAAATAAAGTAAACAAACAAGCTAATGTTCTTCATACCGCTAGCCAAGATTAAACTATTGTGAGATACTTGATGCTTATGTCCATCATGGGAAAGATACATCCTAAGACATGTTGTGATTAGGGTTTTGGTGAGACTGATTGGGTGTTAAGCTATTGATACTCCAAGTTGACCAACTTGCTTGCTTACTGACCTAGACTTGAGACTTTGACAATTAGGTGTTCACTTTGAAATCTGCTAGACTTGCTTCTGACTGAATCACAAAAGGATGAAGGTGATGATTGATTTATTAGGAATGAGACAATCACGGGTGAAAGCGAGATGAGACAGTTGTACCATTTTGGGTTTTTCAATTTTTTTGAGGCTATTTTGATTTTTTTGGATTTTTTCAATGTTTTTGGTATTTGGAGATGTTTTGCAAATGTTTTTGGATTTTTGAGATTTATGATGAATAGACTAACTTAAAGACCTATCCTAGAGATCTCAGGAGCTGATCCATAGATTAGCCTTGCCTACGTTATATGCGTAGAGACCACGTAGTTCGATCGATGATAGACTCGAGGATGAGATAGATGGGCAAATAAATTGCTAGATTGCGATAGACGCCTAAAGGACTGACCTAGGGTGTCTCAGGGGATGATCAAAGATCAAACTTGCCTACGTTCAAGCTCAGAGTTGATGTAGTTTGGCTGACATGTTTTTGATGTTTTCTGAATTTTGATGAATTTTTCGATGTTTTGGATTTTTTTGAGATTTTTTGATAGATTTTTGAATGTTTTAGATATGGATATGATATGATATCAACGATTGATTTTGGAATTTTTTTGAAAACCAAGCTAGGATTGATTGATTGGATCAATGGATCGATGATGATAACATTATTGAGGATACCCAACAATGCAATGATAGTGTTAAGCAACACGAGGATTGGGAAGGATATCCTGAGATGATGATTAGATTTGACTGATCAAGATTTTGAAGATTGATTTGGAACAAAATTGTTTTGATGATTTGATGTGACGTTGAAGTATGCATTAAATGCAACTGATATTGATTTTATGGATTGATGTTTGACGAAATATAAAGCTTGATACGAAACATCATCTTGTCAAAATATGCCATGGGCTAGTGATTTGGATTTCATGCTCACAAATGATTTGAACAATTTTATCACATTCACCACATAAGTTGGAGGATATATATCAAGATTTATTCTTGAAAAAAGATGTAAATATTTGCCCCCAGTGTCTAGTAATGTATGGAAGGCCATGGGTGGATGCTTGGATAGGTGTGTGTACAGATGGATATGGTAAGCATGCAGAGGATGCCAAGGATTATCTTGTGATAAGGTAAGTTGTTTGAACAAAGGATGCTCATTTGGATAGTTCTTCATGGCTTAGATAATGTTGGATTGGATAGGATCGATGAAAATGGCCCATGTCAAGAATTTTACCATAAGCAAGTGTAAAGTGTGCACCAAACCTTCATCAAGATCAAGATAAGGTAAATAGATGGTAATGTGTTGGATAAATGGTTCATGGATGAATGAATGATATTATGGATGGAATGTTGGCTTTATTATGGATGTGATAAGATGCTTCCTCCTAAAATGATGCATGTAGATGCTCGATTCTATACATGATGCATGTTTGCCACGTTTTCACTAGAGGAATTTTTTTTATTATTTTCAATCCTTTTTTAATTTTTTAATTTTTTGGATTTTTGTATTTTTTTTGTATTTTTCCATGAAATATTTTAAGCTTATGCTGAACCACCTGATGGTGCTGACATTGGTGCTTCTGTCATAATTTTTCATTGATATCCTACTTGAAGAAGTTGCTTTGCCAAGATACGTGCACTTGAAAGCAAATTTTGAGATTTTTGATTTGCTTTGCTGACACCGGAGTTAACTTTGTCCTTGTGCACACATCGTGATAGAGTGCCTTCTAAATCCTTATGATGAAGGGTCATTGCCAACACATGGTCAATGTGAGAATTGGATATCATACATGGAGGATTGTATGGTGCATGTTTAGGAATAAAATATGGAGTGGTTGATAGTTTGGAACCTTTGATTCTCCAAACTTGGGAGGATGAGCAATGATGGGTGGATAGAGAAGTGTGTGTGGAATTAAGACCAACTGATTGATACACTTTGTATGTCACTTGAGAAGCATGATTTTTACTTTGTGGACATCTTTGATGGATACTTGTCCCTTTTTTATTTTTCCCCATAGTTTCTTTGACTGATGGAGTATGATAGGGATCATCTTTCTTTGTATTTTTTGGAATCCATATGTATTTGATTTGTCCGATATGCTTCTTAGATTCTTTTTCTTTGATAATGTTCTTCATGCTTTGATTCAAATATCCATTTTTATGTTGGTATCAATTCATGGATGGGGTGATGGGTGGATGACGATCCATGATGTGGCGGGTTGTAGTATTGGCATTGGTTTCATTATAAGGATTCTTCATGCCCCCTATGTTGACGTTTGCTTGAGACAAATTTTCCCCTAGTTTTATAGAGGTATCATTGATATGTTTATATCCCTTGATTATCGAATAACCAAGGCCTTGATGCTTAGGATTTCCAATAATCTACACTGGTTCTATTATACCTTGTTCATGTAGGCCTAATCCTCTGCCTTGATAATTCATTTGTTGAAACATTTTATGTGCAACAGGATATGATTTACCTTGGAAAAAAGGTGCTACTCCTTCTCTACTCTGTGGTGGATCTTCAAAGGTGATAGCTTCTTCATTGATAAGATAATTTTCCCTTACAAAGGTGAGTGATCCAAGTTTATAAGTGATAGTATCCTCCATAAGTGGGATAACTTCTTGATTGATATCTTCAGATTGTAATGCTTCTTCAAGAAGTGTTGATGATTCATTGTCCCCATAAAAGTCTTCCTCATGATTCATTCTTGATATGATTTCACATGATGTTTCCGATTCACAACTTCTGTAAAAGCCTTCTTCATGACCCATTTCTGATATGTCTCTGGATTTCTCTATATCTTGATCATGTGTACAAATGTTAAGAGTAGCAGACTCTTGTTCCTTGGTAATGATATCAAGAGTATGAGACTCTTGTTTTGAATGAAGATCATCTATGGGTCCATCCAAAGAAAGCATCTCATGGGTAGATGGAGGAGTATGTGCTATATGGATATGATTATCTTGTATAGATAGGAGAGTGTCCATTAGATCATTGTAGTATCTTGGAGATATAAATTCTCGATCTTGAGTGATTTCAGAATCACTTTCGACATGCTTTGGATCAAGTTCTTGACATGGGTCGATTTCAAAGGATGGATTACTTACAAAGGGTTCTTGGACATCATCATAAGGCATGGGAAGTGGCTCAATATCCTCTTGGTCTTATAATGGATTTGGATCAAATGTTGAGTTGAGGATTCCTTCACTATCTATAACCATGAGTTCAAAGGATGTCAATGTGTCTTGGGAAGGACCATTGCTAGATCTTGGTGATAGATGTTGATCATGCTTTGGAATAAATTCTTGAGATATGTACTCTAACTCGTTAGGTGATGTAGAGACATTGTGAACATGATCATTGGTGGATGGATCTTGGATTATGTGAATAGGATCAAATAACATCAACACTCCTTCAAATAGATCTTTGTAGGAGGGGTCTTGATCATGAATAAAAAATGGCTCTTGATGTATGTTGATTTGATCATTGGATGAGGTGGAAACATCTTCAATATGTTCATCGATGGATAGATCTTAATCTTTATTTTCAACAATTTTAGTGGGATCTTGTTGCAAGCTTTGTTGAGCGAGTAATGCCTGCGTTTATTATTGAGCCAACAACACTTGTTGTTGGTCGCGCTATTGTTGTGCCAACAATTCTTGTTGTTGGGATTGATGTTGAGCTACTTGTTGATACACTTGTTGATGGATTTCTTGCAATTGTGCCTACTATTGTGCTTGTGCCTGATGAGCCTGGTGTTGGGCTTGAGCTTGAGCCTGTGCTTGTTGGGTTGCTTGCGCAGCTTGTGCATCTTGTTGGGTGGCTAATTGCACTTGTGCTTGCTAAGCAACTAGTTGGGCAACTTGTTGGTTTTGGATTGCTTTTTGATAGGCATCTTGTTGAGTAGCTTGCAACACGATGGAGAATGAATTTACCATGTTGTGTTTTGGCGATGGTGGTGGTGAATTGGGAATGGTGTTGATTGTTGGGGTTGCTTGAATGGTTCCCACCTGTTGTTGCAATATTGATGGCAAGATGAGAGGATTTGGTATGATGTTTTGCTTTATGATTGGTGTATTGCTCAGATTTGATTGATTGATGGCTAGTAAAGGGGGAAGGCTCATACCTTGATTGTTTGGTTGATAGATATGTAAGTTTTGACTTTGATTTAAATCTACCAAAGGGAAAGGTGTTCAAAAATTTAGATTGGGCATGCTCAAATTTTTTTTACCATTGAGGTTTGTAGGAGATAATGATCCCATGTATGGATTGTACAAATGTGAATTTTGAAAATCAATTGGTATTGTAAGGCCTTGATAGTTTGGTTGACTTGGATTACTCATGATGTATGAATCAAGTTTATATTCCATGCTCCTTTTGTGTTTTGACCTTGTTGATCTTAGAGGGGTTTAGGAGCAATGATGAGATGAAGGATGAACGGGGTGAATGATATGAGTGTTTGAACTTTTAGGTACTTTGGATCAATGCTAAAATTTAGGACTTGGTTTGATTTGATTTTGATTGAGGATAGTTTGACTAAGTGTGTTAAGTCAAACAAAGTGATTATGTACTTGTAAACTCTAGGAAGTTGTATTATCCTAGAGTAAACTTGTACACAAGAGGATAATTTGGCTAGGTGTGTTAAGCCAAACAAAGTGATGTTGATTTTTCCTAAAAGTCTAGCATAAGTGATGTTTTCCAAGGTTCCAAAAGTTGTTGGTGAAATGGAATTTTGATAAATGTTTGGATGGGGTGAAGTTTATAACTTGATCCTAGATGAACCTAAGAGGACTTGTTTATTGGACCAAGATATTGAAGAACAACAAGTTCATTTCTTCAAAGAGGGGTAAAATGTTAGATTAAATCAAATAAGTTTTAATTTATTCAGTTTAATGGGAAGACTTTAGGGATTTAATTAAATAAGATGAGTTATTTAATTAAAGAGGGATTGATGATTAATTAATTAAACTTATTAATTTAATCAACAAAGGAGAAAGACCTAATTAAATAAATAATGATTTATCTAATTAAGAGATGAATAAGTGATGATAAGCTGAGAGTATGATTTAGGATGAAGTGATGTTAGTAATTTAGGATCATGTGCATGTATATTTTCCATATCTACAATAACTACTAGCCCTAGAATCTATCATACAATTATGCTTAAAGAAGGATAGAAGGGAGGTGGCTTACTGATTTTTCTATAGTTCCCTTCTTCTTTAGGTTGCACCAAGCTGCTTGATGGAGTAGTATTATCCTTTTCTTTTACATCACCTAATTGCTTATGCTCCTTCAAAGCCTATTGTAGAAAATCCCTTTGTGATGGAATGGATAGAGCCAACCACATATTAAAATTTAGATTAGATTTTCTTCATTTGAACCACTATGTTGAAAGGAAGCTCACTAGTTTTTGAAGGAACCTTTATAATAACAAGGTCTATTCTTGTTGCTTGGGTGCTCTTAGGTTGCTCCATTGCTTGTTTAGGCCTACTAGTAGGCTGATTTGATTGTGAAACATTTGTTGTTCTACCTATTGGTCTAGCATCTACACTTGGTTGAGGTTTTTGAGAGACTAATTATTTCCCAACCATGGAAGATGCACCATCCTCCATTTCTCTTTTCTTTGATCTTGTATTGTATCAGCAATTGCTTGATTTACACCATTAAATTCTTCCTTGAGCCAATTGATCAATGAGGAGTCGTCATGTGCATGATTTTGATTACTAGAAATTATTTGATTTGTACCAATTTTTTGCCTCAAAGTAGAGGTTTCATTATGAGCTACTAGAGTTTGTATAAAATCTCCATTTTGGCAAGCAATTTGATTATGAGCTTTCCTACAAGGGTAACACCACTCTTGCTCTTGGGCTAATTATTTTTCACTGAGACCAAAGCCTTAGTAGTGTTGGTAGTAGTTGTGTGCATTCTATTCATGGGCTTAGTATGATTCCACTAATTTTTTCCTTGGTAAGGTGGCATAATTTTCTGACAACCTTGATTTTGAGGTTGATAAGGCCTATTATTTTGAGCTTGTTGTCTTTTCATTAACACTAACTCATTATTCATACTTCAAAGTAGGGTTCCCTAATCATTTGGATGCGAAGCATAAGTAGAAGTGATGTAAATAAGGGTTTTAATAACTTGAACACAACTCAAAAAATGAAACTTTGCAATCCTATAACATAGCTTGGTGGTTTTTTCCTCACAAGCCTTCAATCTTTAAAGCCTAAAACATGGGGACAACAAATTGGGTTTTTGGCCATAAATTTAAGTGTATACATGATATCAAAAATTTAAACACAGTTCTAGATACCCATTTGGGAATTATACAACATATCTCAAAATTAGGGTAGGTTACTTTGTACATAATCCTTCAAAAATGGACTATCCTTCTACCAATTAAGCCTAAAACATGAAAAATTAGACCTAGTGCATCATCAAAACACGTGCAAACCTCAATATGGAATCCTAAAAATTTGGAACATGGTAATATACAACATTTCAGACTCCCACAAAAAAATAATAATTCTCCACCATGGAAACCATTTAAAATCATATTTTGAAAGTCACTAGTTACCTTGCCTAGGGTTTATGACAACTTTGAACTGTTTTTGCCAAAATTGCAATATATCTCTCCAAACTCAATAAAAATCAGTGAGATAAAGTGAATTAGAAATTAAATTCACATTTATTTCAATCCAAATTTCTTTTAGATCAAGATATAGGATATTAAATCTGTACCACATGCTGCAACAGGCCGGTTAAAGAAAAAATTTGGAAGTGGCAGTCACCAAATTGATCACAACTTACATAAAACTTAATGAAAATCAACCAAAAAAATTGAAAATGAAATATAAATAAATCCTATATCACAAAAAATCATGTACATTTATGAAAATTTTGTACAGTACCATACTACATCAAATAATAGTGATGCAACATTCAGATTTACAAGAAACAAATGAATTTTATTGCTTAAACTTCAAAATTATGCCTTCTAGCCCTTGCCTCGAACCCAAAAAGAATTATCTACCACTTCCCAACTATTATCAACTAATTTTTTTAAGTTACAACTATTCAAATCCATCTTTTACAACTTTTGACTCTTCATATTCCACAATTTGTAACTTTTTGACAATATTGACAACTTTTACCACATATAGCAACTTTTAAATTTTTGACAACTTGACCACACCTATCCTCAGAAGACCTCATTTAGAGCCTTAAAAACATGAATATGATCTAAAATTACCTTATTACATAAGAGATACACAAAACCAAAACAATGACAAACCAAAATCACATGGGTGCTCCTACACCAAGAAGGTTGGCTCGTGGAAACCACTAGATAGGAGCCATTGTTGTTTGTGAAGGAAGATCGAGAAATAAGGGAATTGAAAGAATAGGAGCTATATTACAAACCTATATTATTATTTTTTATATATCTATGGTCAGTTCATATGCTCCAGGTAGGGTAGAACCACCCATTGACTGAATCATAACATCTATGTCACTTTTAAGAGCCCTTAATAAATATAGAAAAGTATGCTTAGGAGAAGGCTTGAACAAGGAAGAGATTCTATCCCACGTTTTATGAAATCTATAATTGAAGCCACTCATGCATTTATGAGGTTCCATCTTGATTGTTGTTAGTTGTTCTACTAGAGATAAATGGTCACTTTTATCTTCAAAGTGCTTGCATAATTGCTCACCTAATTCATCCCAATTGTGAATGGATTTGGGTGACAATCCTCTATACCACTACAATTATTTTCCCTTAAGAGAAGTGACAATAAATCTATCAACCACATTATCCTCTATTACATCATGCATTGAGCATATATTTTCCACATTTATGATGTCCTCTACTAGAGTTGTAGACATTTCACCTATGTAATGAGGAATAATTTTCAAAGAATTGGTTGGTATATCATCCTTTTGGGATAGAATTAAAGGGATGCGACCAATAAAAGACACAAAATGTTTATTTTTAGGTAAAACCATGTTAAATAAATTCCTATTTATATGGATAGCAGGTACTCTCACTTGAAATAATCTACCCATAGGTGGCATAGATTAAAATCTAGGAGATGGACTTGAGCCTCTATTTCTCCTAACAAGTGACAAAGACTCTCTAGCATTTCTTCTTCTAAAAGAAAAAGATGAAAAACATGGCAGCTCAATGTATTGAAAATTATCTCCAAAAGATGATCTTGTTTAAATTTGGGGCATGAATGCATAGGTTTTCCTTGTAACTAGGAGTTATTGAGTCGCCAAATTTGATGTAGAGTCACTAGGTACTTGTTTTAGAGCCTCTTCAAGGCTGGAATTTTGAGAGTAGCACCACTCTCTCAACAAGATGAAATGAAATTTCTTCTAGTTCCATCAATTGTGCCAAAAACTATTGTCACATAAAATCACACCCTACTGAACAAGAATTCAATGTTATAATGATGCAATGGAAACAACCTCAAGGTGTGGGACGCTACATGAATTAGGTTGAGTCTTTGAAGAAAGCCAAATTCCTCTTCTAATCTAACTGAAAATGTGTTGGTCTAACCCAACACATGAAAACCCTATCACTACTCTACTCTAACAGTTCACAAGGTAAATAGATAAAAGGAGACATGAAATGTTAAAGAAGGTGATGCACCAGGATAGACTTTGTTCCTTATTTTCTTTAATATTTCTCAATACATTAACACATCAACTAAAACACACATTCAAACATGAAGGTACAAATAATTAATCAAACCTGCAAGAAATAGTTGTGATGATAGCTAAATTTCATTAATATAAGACATAAAGCTAGATTCTACAATGGTAGAATGTAGAAATATAATGTCTACAAAAGAAAACTATGAGAGGATCCCAAAAGAAGAACCCTTGAAGTGAATATAAGTGTTTCTTTTATAGATCAAGCATAAATTTGGATGAATGCAACTCAAACCTAACCTATCTAGGGTTAGCAATCAATGAGATCTTATCAAGGAAAGTTTTATTAATGAAATCTATGCCAGAAAAAGAGCTTGGAGAAAACATAACCTGCATGCCATACCCCCAAGTGTCCTTTTTCATCAACAGGTTGTGAGAATGGAATAAGGCACACGTTTGATTAGAAACCCATGCTAAAACCCAAACAAATATTTTTAGAAACATGGCATACAAATTCGAGAAAATACCCCACCATAAATTCTCTAGGAATCCATGCCAAACAACTACATACTGAGCACAATAATTGTGAAGAAAACCTCCATGAAATCTATAAAAAATCATGGCAAAGGATGGAGCTTTGTCAAAAACAAGGATGATGGCATAAAAGGAGGTATGTGCACCTTCCACTCTCAATGGAAGGAGCTAAAAAGAACATTTAAGATCCTCTCATCCTTGAAAAATTAACTCTGGTAGCTAAGGAAGAGTCACTGGAACATTAATGGTGTCATCACCAAAAAATGTGCCAATCACGTTCCTTACCTTTCCTTCCTTATCCTATCACATATCACATTTTTCTTTTTGAGAGAAAGAGTTGAAATCGCAATGTGAAAGAACCAAGTGATGAGCTAAGACACTACCATGTGTAATTAAATATACATCCTTTAACCTTAAAATGCCACCCATACCCAATGAAATATTTAGGCCTTTACTTTCCTTTCATTTGGTGATTGAGAAATTGCCACCTGGTGTCATCTTGCACACACGCAGTCAACCAAGGTCCTCAAGGATATAGCCTATAGGATGGCAAGGAATGACTATCATTTCTCCATGTATCTCAAAAAGGACCTTAAAGATATGGTCATCATGCTCAAAAACCTGTGGGGGCTATTGGACCCGTGGTGCTCTGTCGTATCCCCATGGGCCAACTGTAGGTCCACCTAAAGGCTCAGTGGGATGGTGGGGAACCTTAGAGCACACCACATGCCACACTTGATGGTTTTTGGAGTTTCGAATGACCGAGTACCACTTATTGCTAAGTGGTAAGGGGAAAGGAGGAAGCGCAAAGGTTGAGGCCTAGTGGCACATAAAGACATTAGAGATTGGGGATCAAGAGGAGGGTTTACCTCCTACCGATAGTCAAAAAATGGTAATGGGGAAGAGAGAACCCTGATTCTTGAAGGTAGGTCCTTGGGGTTCAAGGATAACTCTTACTACTTACCATAAATTAGTAAAGCATAAGGCAAGGAACAAAAGTCCAAAAGACTTTCCCAAAGAAGAAGACTTCGGGGGTCGGGCATCGAAAGTGTAATGGAGCAAATTTGCACCCCTAGGAAAATTCCCCATTTTAATACCCCTCACCTTAGAAGAAAAAAATTGGATAATGCAATTCCCACATCCACCACCTTTCCTTGTCCACTTGACAACCCATTTTTGTGTCGATGGAGGAATTTTTTCAAGGACGCGCACGCTACATGGATATCCACATGCCATGTTGCTGTCTTGACAAGATTCCTACCTCTGCAATCCACAGAGGTGTTATGTTTCTCCATTGGACATGAGTCATAATACTTCCTTCTCCCTTGAATAATGAAAAATGACTCTTTTTCCTCTCTCTTTCCATTCAAATTGTCTATCTCTTCATTCTATTCAACTTATTCACCATTCTTGAACTATTGATTAAGTTCTTGATGCTCTATTGAACTACAAAGTTTCTAGCTTCACAATCACTTCATTGTAGCTATAAGCTACTAGTTTCTTGGCTCCTCCACTTCGTTTGTTGCAACAACATTGTTTTTGGAGAACTTGCAATCTAAATCCTTCTTCTACTTGCCTTGAGAGAACATAGTTGTGAAGGTGATATCCTCTATTTTCCATTTCTTTTACATCATCGTATTTATGTAGTAGCATATTGTTATTTGTGTTATTTCTTGGCACTTCCATTTCCATATATTTCTTTACCATTTTATACACTCGTTTCTATCTGGTTATCCATGGAGGAGGAAACACCAAAGTGGGGGACCGACTAAGGTAGTCCTCTAAAACAAACCCAACATTTTCCTTGGTATTGTGTGTGTAGATGCTTCTCGGTTGGAGTTGTTTAAAGAAACAAGTTGAAAGGAAATTAGTACTAATTTCTCACTTACTTTTTCAATTCAAGCATAGTTTAGTTAAAGTATTCTTCTTGTTTTACTTCATTTCCATGCTTTTTCTATATTCTATCATAGCATAAAACTTTACCCATTAGGCTGTTAGTTGTTTTTCTAGTGTTTTAATCTATCTCTTAGAATCTTTGTTTATATAGACACCAACGCACCACTGAGATGCCAGTGTGTCACGTTGGAGTTCATATCTTGTGTTGTTGTCCTCAAGTAGTGAGCTATCTAGGTAGAAAATTGAACTCTATAAATGAGCTCGTTTGACCCTCTAAAACATTTGGTTTAGCAAAAGGATAGTAGCAACCAGTTTGCTCTTCCTTTTTTACCTTAATAACTTAGCCTTTTCGAATCAATTAGAAAATATTAAGGTAGATCAGGGCAACTTGTTGCTTAGGACTCTTCCATGACTTGGATTCTTAGAGTATCCAGTCCCCCTCCTCTACATTTTGGTGAGCCCGATGTGAACTATTTTAATTCTATTTCATGGTGTTGAAGGAACCTTCTCTTGTATTCTAGGCATATTGTAGGCTTATGCATTGCAAGGTGTGCAACCTTACAACCCAACCTATGACCCCCAGCGACGTAGTTAGAAGGATCCCTAAGCATTGGAAAGTGAAGTCTAGATGAGTAATTGTCTGACTTCTGAACCTTTGGGGTACCTTGAGGAAGTCCTCTCGAAGTATGTAAACATGGTCTCTTTTATGCATCTTCTTATCGCCTAGCTTGTGAAAAAATCACTAGATATAACTTTCACATCACAGGACCTGCCTATGAACAAAGAGCCTTATCCTTTGTATATTCCCACTCACATCAATGGGAACATCATGAATAGTGTTTTGGTTGATCCCATGTGTCATGTGAATGTTATAATAAAGGAGATTTTGTTGATAAATTTCTTATATAAGGATGGGCATGATGAATCAAAGAGTGCCATATGTACACATGAAGGAATTTTGGTCCCTCCAATTGGTTCCATCACTCTCTTAGTCTTGGTAGGACCTAGGACTATAAATGCTCCTTTTGATATCATCCTAGAGTTGGACTTTCTTAGGGTGAAACTAGGCATCCCATGGATAGTTCCCATGAATGTGGTTGCTTCAATAATTCATGTGTTTTAAGTTTTCTCATGAGGAATTTGTGCACATTATGCACAACTAAGGGTATAAGTTGTTGGTGTCGCACGAGGGCTACTCATTAGATCACTTTTGGCCTAATCCAGTCAGTCTACTTTGTCCAAGGATGAAATTTTTGTACCATACCTATGTCAAATATAATAATGGAGGTATAGCATAGGAGGTGACCTACCCTATCTTCCC
The DNA here is from genome assembly GCA_007115665.2 of Sequoiadendron giganteum. Classification (NCBI taxonomy): domain Eukaryota; kingdom Viridiplantae; phylum Streptophyta; class Pinopsida; order Cupressales; family Cupressaceae; genus Sequoiadendron; species Sequoiadendron giganteum. Next base: position 333,637,856 of record CM021104.1, on the reverse strand, counting down.
TTATTCCATTTTAGTTAAAGGTTCTATGATCGTGCAACAAAAAGCTGCCTCCTTCTCTCAACAAAAGGGGAAGAAAAAGCTTGCTCCAACCTAGGAGCCTTCCTCTTATTTTTCTATTCCATCTGCTTCTCCCTCTCACCATACTATGGAAACCTCTTCTCCCATTCATCACATGGGAAGTTTGATGGTTCTCTCTTGGTGGAAGGCCAGGCTTCAGGTATTTGAATTTCCATCTTGACCATGATGCTGAGGCATGCTGTTTATGGTAAGGGGAAAGGCCCTCATAGATTTTCCCTTGTGTCTCAACCTCTACGGCCTCCTACCACTCCTACCCCTCAAGAAATGAATGGGGAGAGGCATAATGCTGAGGTGCATGTGTTCACTTCTCCACCTGTTGTCATTTTTTATCTTGTGCTTCCTACTCCTGCTCTCGTCTAGGAGGCTACCCTTCCACCAAAAACAGTTGTGGAGGACATGCCTATGGAAAAATAGGAGCCACTTGTTCCTTCTCAAGCAACGAATTCTAGTTCCTGGAGCTGACAAAACTTGCTTGTGCATGAGCATAAGCACTAAAGAAAGGCTATGGCTACTAAAAAAGCTACCTTATAGAAGGCATAAGGGGAGCTAGTAGATCCTGTTTCAACATCTCCTACTATGCCTCCCTCTTTTTCTCCTTTCACTTGAGTTCCCTTGACCTTGATATTTCTTCTAGCTCCCCATGTGAATGTTGATGACCCTCACCCTAAAAGGGTACAGGTGCTCATCACTAACTCGATGGATCACCCTATTTTGATGTCCCTTCTAGAAATCCCTCCATTTTCCTAGCCCATGGACATGCTGAACACCACGGTGGTGTCTGCTATGGCCCTATCCTCTTCCTCCTTACCTTCCACTTCTTCTATGGGGACTCCACATCCTCTATTGAAGCGTAAGTTGGAGGATGACCTTACTTCCAATGGAGGTAAGAAGAAGGGATCATCTTCTTTGGAAGGGAGTTCTAATTTGGTTTGCGTTGTCCTTGTGATAGAGGTGGCCCCAACATTTCTTTAGTTTGTCACCATCCCTCTTGATGAGGTCAATGGTGGATCTCAAGCACCTCCTTCATCTCCCACTTAGGTAACACATGGAAATCCTATTAAGTGCATGTTTAACTTGGTTAATGATGTCTCGACTCTTTCAAATTTTTTTAAAAGATTGATGACTTTTACCTCATAGGAGTTGAGTGAAGGAGACCTTGAGGGGCCTTCTTTGTTAGTTCTTGTCATAGGAGAGTCGGAGGGTGCTCCCCTCACTATCCCACCCTTGCAAGCTTGTCTGACCTCCCCCTATAATGATATAGATTGAGAGAACGATGACCTCCTAGTTGATGAGGACTAGGGGAGTACTTCTTCTTTATCTGTATATTAGATTTATGTGTGGTGTGTTTCCCTTGTGCTTGTTTTTCTGTGTTCTTGTAGGACCCTTTTCACCCTTGTATGTGCTTGGATATAGGAGTGAAATTGTGTCATAAAATTCTTCTATACGTTTCATCATTCTTCTTTGTGTTGTAACTTGATTTTCGACAATTGGGGATGATGTAAAGTATTGGGGGCATTTAGGCCTCCCTTCTATGTTGACCCAATTTTTTATTTTCATTTTTTCTTCATGTGCTCTTCTTCAGATCTGAGAACTCTGGGGATTTATGACACTTCATATATATACTATATTATACCTATCTATTTATATCTATGGATAGTTTTGACCCCAAATTCTTAGATCCCCCATCTCTTGATTTATTCGTCTTTTTTTTTCCTTGTTTATCCTTTTCTCTTCTTTGCTTGCTTCTTGATGTTGTGGTGCCTATGTGTTGTCCCTCGCATGCGTGAAAAAATTTCCATGTCTAAATCTCATCATGTATCATAGGCCATGACATCTCGCATCTCTTCTTCCTTTCCTTAGGATGCCACACGCTCCTCTAGTTCACACACACCATCCTAAGGGGGGGATACTTCCTCAAATTTTAATAAGGTGCATTCGGTGGCCAACAAATCCCTTATTGAAAATTATTCACTTTTCAAAAATTGCATCCTTTAACAAGGATCCTCTTAGCAAGAATTATTTTTAAAATGTATTCATAGAAAAAAGAATCGGAAAGCTTTCCTTCAACGAGGCCATTATTTTTATCGAATTCCTTGACAAAATAGACATTTCAAAAGGATTCCTTGATGACAAGATCATTTCAGAAAAATTTCATCACTTTTCAAATGGAGCATCCTTCTATACGGACCCCTTACTATCTTGAAGGGTTCCTAAGGGACCCCTTGAAAACTCTTCCTTTAATTGTTTTCCTTGACATATGATTGTTTGTTTGTGTGAATTTTGTTTTCCTAACATGTTTGTTCTACGGATTAACATGTTGCTTTTAAGGACTAAGCACCTGTGAAGCCAATTTTATAATCAATCTTGGAGGATCGAGCACCTCATAAAGCATTCCTTGCAGGTCCAAGCACCTACAAGGACCAATCAGACTCTGTAGAGCCTTTCACTTCCGCCCCCCAAGACCAAGCACCTATGGTGCCTCCTTTGTAGGATCAAGAACATAAAAAGTGCTTTCATTCTATAAGATCGAGCACTAGTATAACCTTTATTCACCTTTCATGAGACTGAGCACCTGTAAATATTTTATTCATCTTCTATAGGATAGAGTACTTGTGGAGCCATCTTTCTCTCTTACACATCCAAGCATGTCAAATTGTAGTTCACTTCCTTGACAGTTCAAGTATATTATTTTTAGCTATTTCTCTACTTTACCTTGCATTCACTGATGCATATGCTCGCTAAAGTGGAGAAATTTTTTAATGGAGTGAATTTGCACCCCTAGGAAAATTCTCCATTTTCATACCCCTCACCTTAGAAGAATGAAACTTGATGATGCAATTCCCACATCTGCCACCTTTCCTCATCCACTCGGTAGCTCATTTTCATGTTGGTGGAGGAATTTTTCCAGGGACACACACGTGCTGCACTTCCATCCTGACAAGATTCCTACCTCTGAAATCCGTAGAGGCATTATGTTTCTCCATTGGATGCAAACTGTAACACTTCCTACTCCCTTGAACAACACAAAATGGACATTTTTCCTCTCTTTCCATTAAAATTATCTAACTCTTCATTCTATTCAACTTCTTCACCATTCTTGAACTATTGACTAAGTTCTTGATGCTCTATTGATCAACTACACATTTTCAAGCCTCACCATCAACTCTGTTGTAGCTGCAAGCTACTGATTTCTTGGCTCCTACACTCCATTCGTTGTGAAAAAATTATTGTTGGAGAGCTTGCAAGCTCACTCCTTCCTCTACTTGACTTGAGAGCATGTAGCTGTGAAGGTGATATCCTCCATTGTCCATTTCTTTTGCATCATCATATTTACGTAGTAGCATATTGTTGTTTGTGTTTTGTTTGGCACTTATATTTTCATTTGTTTCTTTACCATTTTCTACACTCGTTTCTATCTAGCTATCTATGGAGGTGGAAACACCAAAGAAATGGACTAACTAAGGAAGTCCTCTAAAAGTAGCCTCAAAAATTTCCTTGGTCTTGTGTGTGTAGGTGTTTCTTGGTTGGAGTTATTCAAAGAATCAAGTTGCAAGGATTTTGGTGCTACTTTCTCACTTCCTTTGTCAATTCGAGAATAGTTTAGTTAAAGTATTCTTCTTGTTGTACTTCATTTATGTGCTTTTTTTATATTCTATCATAGCATAAAACTTTACCCATTAGGCTATTAGTTTTTTTTGTAGTGTTTTAATCCATCGCTTAGAATCTTTTTCCATACAGATGTTAGCGCACCACTGAGACACCAGAACACCGCATTGGAGTCTGTATCCTATGCTGCCATCCTTAGGTAATGAGATGTCTAGGAAACATATTGAACTATAGAAATTAGCTCATCTGAACCTTTGAAACATTCAGATTAGAATAAGGATAGTAGCAACTAGATTTCTCTTCCTTTTTGGCCTTAACAACTTAGCCTTTTGAAATCACTTAGCAAAGCTTGAGGTAGATCAGGGTAGCCTATTGCTTAGGAATCTCTCATGACCTAGAGTCTCAAAGCAGCTGCTCCCCTCCTCTATAAGAAGTATTCCCTACCTCTTACCATAACTATGATAATATGTAAAGTGGAAACTTGATGTCCGATCCCTGAAATATCGACACTTAGTGAATTTTTCAATTTGCAAAAGAGGGGATAAGGGGTTGAGGGTTGGGGCTTGGAAAGGAGGCTTACCTCTAACATAATTTAAATATAAGAGGTAGAGAGGATTCATTATCCTTGATGTTTTAAAATCAAACAATTCGGATTTCAAAGAACTCATTAGGTGTCAAGGTCGAAAAGGTAGGTTACCTCTTACTATAAAGTGGTAAGAGGTAAAGGGGAAGGATGAAGCCCGATCCTCGACAAATCAACACTTAGTGTTTTTATGAGAGATCAAAAATGGAGAGAAGGGGAAAGAAGAAAGGGATTGGGCGTGATAGAGGAGGGATGTAGGAAAGAAGGCAAGCAAAAGCTTGACACACCAAAAAATTCATACTTAGCCAATTATGGGGTTTTTTCGAGGGAGATTTATGCAAGGTGACCCATGTCAAATCTCTTAGATTATTTATTAATGATGGGTCATCAAAGGGTAGCATGAAATTTCAACATGATCTATAGATTAAAGCATTGGCCTCTTATGTTAGGAATGAACAACAAAGGGGCGAGATCTTATAAGAATATAATGAAAATGAAAATCTATTGCTTTGTAGCTCTAAAAGGAATCAAAGGATCCCAATGTAGATAAAGAAAATGGTCAAATGTTTTGGATTATAAAGGTGTAGGAAGGAAGATAATGAGCATTAGAGAAAATTACTATATCAGGATGAAGCAATTAGCTACAAGACCCATCCATCAAACCTTCAATTTTATACTAGAAATATGGAAAGAGTTAACCCTTGAGTTATAGAAAAAGGAACCACACTCCCTATATAACTTTGTATCCATTATTGGAAGGTCTCATAGATATATATATATATATATATATATATATATATATATATATATATTTCTAGAGATAATGAACTTACATGGTTTCCACTTACATTTCATCCATCCATCCTCCTTTATCTAACACCACATTGGATGGGGAAGAAACATGGGGAAGTGGAAGAGGTAGAAAATATCAAATTGGAAAAGGTTTCATGTTATAAAGGCCACTATCTGAAGTAGGAAAAGGGAGTTGATGTTGTAGCATATTTTAGTGAGATAACTCTACAATCTAACTTATGTCCATAAAATTTGCTTGAGGATAAGAAAATACTTTAGTTGGGGGGAATGATGGGCCTAGTTAATAGCTACATTTCTCTTCTCTAGTTCATATATTTTAACATTTCAAGCTACTTATTTAATAAATATTTCTAAATTTATATTTTTTATGCAACCTAAACCAAAATTTTCTATATGAAAATATAATTATGATATGATGATGTTTGCATGGATAATTGTGTGAATATGTGAAATTTAGTATGAATTTGTGTTTAATTCATGGTTGTTAATGGTGTGTATACTCTAGATGAAAATAACCTCTTACAACCAGAAGGACTATAACCTACAACAAAAGGATTTCAGGCAGATTGCAGGGGAGAGTCTAGAACGTTGGAAACATGATAGTTACAAGGAATTATGGAAGAAATCATTGAAGAGGTCACACATGATTCACCATATCATCTAATAATATGACATGGAAGAAGAAGTTTATATTGAGTAGGAAGCCAATGTGACAATTTTCACAAAGCATGTCTCTGTCAAACTGTTAAGGAAAAAATTCAATTATGTTTGTCTTCTTCTGTATTTTTCAATTATGATTTCAGTTGCAAAGACTAGTTCTCTCTCTATTTTTAAGGGGAGAGAAAATTTACATTTAATTTATATTTTTAGTCCTTATGCAAATAAACCTCCTCCTAAGCCTATATTGTTGGATTGGTGGTTGAGGAGCAAATCTAGTTAGTAGATATATATTTTGATAGTTATAGTTTTGTTTCATATACAATACTTCATTGTTAGTTTTTTGTTACACACTCATGAATGAGAAATCAATGAAGATTATTGTTAGATTGTAGAGTTCACTCATGTAATAAAGATGTTTTTGATTTATTGTTATGATTAGTTGATTCAAATAACACATATTTGATTTTCTTATGGGTACAAAAACTCAAGTAAGGGCCACTCAAGGTGTTGCTCACCCACCTTAATTTTTGTTATTAGATTAGATTTTTATATTATTGCATTCATTTCAAGTAAGTTCTTAAATTACATGCATATGATTGATATCTTGTATCATGTATTATGTTATGTAATGTATCATTGATTCATCCTTTAGAGCGAGTCAAGTAGTTACATTATAAGTAAGAATTAGTAGTGCTAGTGAATTACAGAGTTCAAGTTTAGCAGTTAATAGTTATAGTGTTAAGATGAAGGTACCTATAACATAAGTAGCAAATTAAGTTATTTCCCCTATTTTGCAAATTGATTCTTTACTTTCTTTTCCAGTATTTACCATTTTCTTATAGATGCATAAACCACCTATTCTCATTGATATAGGTTGTACAGAGTCCATGAATGCACATACAACACCAAAATCATCAAAATCTTATGAAGCCATGGTTGATAATTAAATGAAGTCTTTAAAAAGGTTTAGTGAACTGTTTAGTTAGGAACCTTTCATTTGAATTGCATGTCTAACACCAAGTTCACTAAGCATTAGAAAGCTATTACACTTAATATTCTCCTTGGAAGGTAACATAATGCCCATCTCTGGTTCATACCATTATCTAATTCGTCTAGACATTCTAGGAGAAAGGAAACTAGTGAGGTGTCCTTTCAAGTTTGAAAAAATATGGTTCAGAGATGAGGATTTTGTGAATATAATACAACAGTGGTGGGACAAGCCAAACTCGAGACGATATAAAATGTTTAATGTAGTCACAAAATTAAAGTTAGTAAAGCAACAATTGAAAATTTAGAATAGGACCAATTTCAAAAACATCTTCGAAGAAAAAGGAAGATTGAGGAAAATATTCAATCTCTAAACGAAGATGTGATTGTTAATGGTATGGATGGAGCAAGGTATACAATGGAAAAAGATATGTTAAACAAACTCGAGGATTTTTTGAATTTTTTTATTTTTTTTACAGGAGGTAGAGTTTGTAGGAGTTGTGGATAAGTGAGGGAGATAAAACCACTAAATATTTTCATAATAAAACCTAAGCAAGAAGAGAAGCAAATAGGATAACAAGTATCAAGTCCTCTAAAGGTAAAATAATTCAAGGCATGCAAGACATCATATAAAAAATAGTGGGCTTTTTTCAAAATTTGCTAAACAATTGGAATCGCTCAAACTAGAAAGTGCAACAACAAATACTGTCCAACATTCCAAAGCTGGTCTCAAAGGCACAAAATGAGATGCTAATGGGTGATTTATCATAAAAATAAATTAGGGAGGCTTTGTTTCAACTTAAACTAGATAAGGCATCTAGCCCAAATGGATTTCTTGCTACATTCTTTCAAAAGTGTTGGGGGATCATTGGTAGGGAAGTGGCTGAGGCAATTGAAGACTGTAGGAGATCAGGGGAGGTTTTAAAAGAGATAAACAACATTCTCATCACCCTAATCCTAAAAAAGGAGAGACCAAATTCATTAGATTAATTCATGACAATAGCGCTTTGTAACACATTATACAATATATGGCCAAGGTGACTGCAAACAGAGTGAATAAGATCCTCCCAGACATAATTTCAGAGGAGAAAATAGGCTTTGTGCCAGGGAGGTCTATTTAGGATGGGGTTATCATAGCCCAAGAATAAATTCACTCAACACAAAAATTAAAGAGGCAAAACATGTTGATTAAATTAGACATTAAAAATCCTATGATAGGGTTGATTTACATTTTCTCTTCAGGGTGATGGAAGCATTTGGGTTCCATAGGAGGTGTTTGGATTAGATTTCAACTATGTTGATAGCCCAAGGTATTCAATCCTCATTAATTGGTCACCAGAAGGTTACTTTGGGGATTCAAGAGGGATGAGATAGGGTGACCCTTTATCCCCCTTCTTATTCATCATCTAGGCAATACGAAATTTGATGGAAGATTCTAAATGCTTGATTGATGGCATTCTTAATTTTAAAATTCGACATACCTTCAAAGAGGGAATTTTTTTTTTGACATAAATTCTAATGAAGGGATATCTTTCCCTCACTAGAAAATTTGAGGATATGACCAAGCCCCTCAAAAAATTAAAAGAGTTAATAGCAAATGAAAGAATTAGACAATTTTTAAAAAATTTGCAATGATAAGTGACCTAGGTAACGCATGCAAGGTAGGAGTTGATATCCTAAGGTCTATTTATAATCCTCACAAAATAAATAATTATTATCATCCTAATAAGTCCAAGTTAATATTTTTTATGCATGTTTTGCACACATGCCTTGTTGAAGACAAGGAACCCTTTTTTTTTCTTTTTTCTTTGCTTCTGTTGGCTTGGTCCCCACTCTTTTGCTTTTGCCTTCATTTTTTGAATTTTGGGATAGTTTGCCTTTGGATTTGGGATGTTTACATGATGCCTAAATGAATTGCCAAGGTTTCATTAATATTTAAGGAATTAACTAAATTTCACTATGAGTTTTCATGTGTGGAAGTCCATCCACGAGTTTCCATTCGCGGGTTTCTGTCTACAAAAGTCCGTTTGTGAAATGTTGTTGCAAATGACACCGGACCCTCCGAATTTCACATTCCAAATCTTTGCATTTCCAAAAAGGGGTACAAACTTCAAGTCTTCAACATCTAGTTCCTACAAAATGCATGTCTTCATAAGCCTAAAGGGGTTTGAGCCAAATTTGCTAAGTGTTTAGAATTTGTGGAAATTTCACTATAGGTTGTCATCCACTAGATTGTCATTGCGAACGATGTTAGATCCTCCGAATTTCGTATTCCAAATTTTTTCATAATTCAAAATGAGTCAAATCTAAAGGAAATATGTCTAGGCACTCTTTCTACCCCTTTTCCCACACGCTAAAATTGAAAAATCTCAAATTTACTAAGTTTTAAGGAATTACAAAAATTTCACTACGGGTTTCCATGTGTGGGTTTTCATGTCCGGGTTTTCATGTGTGGGTTTCTGTGTGTGTGATGTCACTACAACGGCGCCAGCCTCTTCGGCTTTTGTAGGTCAAATTTTTGCATCTTTCAAAATGTGTCAAATCATTGAGAAATAGGTCTAGGAACCCTTCTAATGCGTCTTTCATGTGCTTAATTTGAAAAAACTCAAAATTGCTAAAAGTTGTGGCTTTGCAGAACTTTTCATGCAAGAAGTTGTCTTATGGTTGTTGTGGTCCCCAATGTTATTTTTACGACGCAAACTCATCTAGATTCCCACTGTGCGGCTTTCGCATTTCGTTCTTCCACATTGATCATTTCTTGAAAATTTAAGGCATTTTGTAATCTAGGCCTCGAAAATATTATTTCCCCACATGCCAAAATGGATAAAACTCAAATTTGCTTGGTGTTAAGGCTTTGCTGAAATCTTGATGCGGGACGTCGTCTGTGGGATTCCTTGTGTGGAATGTTGTTGCAACGGTGTCAGACCCTCCAGATTCCACTTTTCTTTGGCCCTCAAAAGTGAAATCTCCTCACAATTCAATGGAAAGTTTTAAAAAATGGAAAATTTCCAAAAATGAAAAGTTTTTCAAAAAATGAAATTTTCTTGATGGACTAAAAATTGATAGATTTTAATATTTAAATGAGGGAAATTTGTTATTTTTAGAGATTTAAATCATGATTTTTTTATGACATAGATGCTTTTAAGGATGCTTGGAGGGATAATGGATCAATTCATTAAAAGAACCAACATATGAAGACGTGTCAAGAAGGGAGATTTTAATTCAAATTGCCAAGGTGGAGATAGGTTTACCTATGGATGCACGCTAGGAGGATGCTAACTGAATATTGAAAGGCCATAGGCTTGTCTAAGAATCCATGCTAATGAGTTGGAAATATGATTTTAATAGAAGATAATTTTTTATAGTTTCCAGCTAGAAGACAAAATAGGGAAAAGACAAAATGGCTCCCAATTTAATATTGTGAAATATTGTACTTATCTTGGACTTGATGTAAACCCTAAATTGAATTAAATATGAGCCATTCATTATGAATTAATCTTGGCCATTCATTTTTCTTTTGGAAAACTATAAATAGGGGCTTCCCCTTCATTTGCAAGAGGGAGATGAGTTGTTGTAAAAGGAATTTTGAAGCAATAGAAGGAAGCATTGAAATTAGGTGTTTTCTTTGAGCTTTCTCATTATGTGTGCATGATTCAACCTCCAAGTTTATTTTAGTTAGTCTATTTGTTGTGTGGTTTTATTTTTAGCTTGTTAGTTAGTGGATGGCTTTAATGGTGACTGCATGTTGCAGTATTTGATGCACTTCCAGCTCACGGTTTTTGTTGTTTATTGATGATAGATCACTTTTTAAAGATAGTCCGAGCTTATCTATTTTTTGCACTCAAGTTAAATTGTATCTTCATTCTTAATAGGTGAATGTCACAGTCTGAAAATATGCAAAGAGCCTTAGAAGATTGCACTAGTTTTGTGATACTGTAGGTTTCTCTTGGTTAAGAAAAAAATGGTTTGGGAGTTTGTCTACTACAATGTTGGCCATTGTTGCTACTATTCATAGTTAGTAAGATTAGAAGAACTTCTCTCAGCCCTTAATCCTTTTTCTCTTTCTTTTAAAATATGAATTATTTTAGGATCCCAAGCATCACCATACTGTTAAATCTAATGATTGACATGAGTTTCAATTTGTTGTTCTGAATTTACAGTCACATCATATCCCATGTGAGGGGGAATGAGGATGTTAGATCAATGATCCAAGAGGGACATTAGAGAAATCTAATGAAAAAAATTGATCTACAACCAAAAAGCTTTAATCTAAAATCTAGAAACTCCTACACATACGAAATTGAAACTATACTAATGCAAACATGATACGGAATCTACTAATTACCAAAATGAGAAAAAAAGATAGCTTTTACCATCCTATAGTGGAGTGTATTCGCTTGATGTTGGATTGTTCTTATCACAACGAAGCCTCCAAAGTTTGTGTGCAAAGTGTGGATGAATGCTTGTTTGTGTTTGGTTGACTGATGAAGATGGATGAAGTTCTCTCTCAAGGATGATCTTGACAACACTGTGTTGCTCAATGTATGTTGATTCTTTGATCCTTATTTGTGAGGAAAGGGATTTTTTATTTAGAAATTGATATTTGAAATGGACGATCAAGATCGTTTTGAAGAATATCTAGATCAACGATCAGAGTGTGTTGAGAGGATTTAGACATGAGATAATTGTGCAAAGTTGATTGCATAATTTGTGTGATTGGGAAATAGATTGGCTAGTCAAGACTTTGATTGATCAATTAATTGAATAGATGGATTAGTTAAATGAATAGATGGATTTAAAAAATAAATAGATTGATTAGTTAAAAAATTAGATTAAGCGATGTAATTAAATAATTGGCGTTATTTAATTAATCAGGATGAAATAAGGTGGGTTTAGGACTTTATTAAATAAATGAGATTTATTTAATTGGTCAAAATGATGAAACGTGAATTAATTAAATAATGCTTTATTTAATTAATAGAGGAATTAGGGTTTCTAGGACTTTATTAATTAAATGAGATTTATTAAATTTGTCTCAAATGATGAAAAAGTGAATCAATTAAATAATGTTGTATTATTCAATTAATAGAGGAATTAGGGTTTTTGATGTCATTTTGATGTGATGCGATGTGGTGCAATGTGGTGTGATGTGAGAATGTCGCAGTGTGATTTAGAGCATTTTGAGATGATGTGAGATATTACGAAATGATTTTGAACTATTTTGAGGTGATTTCGAGATGATTTGAGACGTTACAGGATGATGCTAACTATTTTGGGGTGATTCTGAGATGATCCGAGACATTGTGTGATGATTTTGAGTTATTATGAAGTGTTACAGGATGATTTAGAGTCATTCTGAAGTGTTACGGGATGATTCTGAGTCATTTCAAAGTGTTACAAGATGATTCAAAGTCATTTCGAGATGATGTGAGATGATGTTCCATATCATTTGATGTTGCTTGAGTCTGTTCAATGTTGTTCAATGTTGTTTGATACCGTTCAATATTGTTTGATGTCATTTAGTGCTGTTTGATGTCGTTCAGTGTTGTTTCGATAAGTGTCAAGTCAATTTTACATGTCTACATTTTGCCCCTCTTTGATACAAAGTACTGGTTGCTTTGTTTCAAAGATTCTATTTTTATGATTGAGCTTTTTGAAAAAAATTATGCCTCACTATGCCCCAGTGTTTAGTGGAATGATGGTAGGAATTTGTGCTTCCCCCTCGAGAGGTTGACTAAAAATTTCAAGTTTTGAGGTCAGGCTCTTAACACTATTGTATTTATCGTTTCGATGTTTTTGGATGGAATATTCTATGTTAATATGTATCGTTTCTCATTCAGAACTTCTAATTTTTAAGTGGGAAGGCTTCCTAAGTGTATTTAGGGTTTCCTAGATGAAATTAGGGTTTCCTTGAGGTGTTATATAGGCAATTTGTCTTCAAATTGGTTCATTTGTTCTTGGTTCTTTTTGCTAATTCTTGTCTCTGGATTCCACATTTTGTCAGTTATTGAGGGAGAATGTCAAGATTTGAGGTTGCCCCACATCGTTTCGAGCTCATTCAAGAGTATAGATAGCCTTTAGACATTAGTTCCCTGGTATGTACTTTTTTCCCTTCGCTTTTTGTCATGTTTTTGTTCTCGTTTTGTATGTGCGAAGTCTTAGAAAAATGCACTATTTTTGAGGTTATGGCACATTTGTATCGGTTTTCACACCTTTTTCAAGTGATTTTAGTGTTTTTGTCCAAAACTAGCACTTTTATTTAGAGCATTTGTTCAAGAACTTCGCAGTTGTCTAGAAACTGTGTAGTTGTTCTAAAACTGCACACTTGTCCTAAAACTACGCATTTATCTGAAAACTACACCCAAAATTTTGTACACTTGTCCTAGAACTACACATTTGTTTAGAACTGGTGCATTTGTCTGTCTCCTGTTGAGAATTTGTCCCAGAATCTAGTAATTGAGTCTTTGTCCATCATTTTTCTCTTAGCTTTGTCCAAACCCTAGTATGTGTCCATTTTTCATCCTGAATGTCGTTCTTCATCATGTTTGCATTATAAAACCTTGTCTTGTGTCTATTTACCATCTGAACTATCGTTTGTTACCTAGAAAGTGTCATTTTATGTTGCTTCGCTTGTTTTAGATAGAAATCCTAACTTGCGTTCCATTTTTCATCTTGCTTGTGTTCAAAACCATAGATTGTGCCTGTTTAGCATCATACATGTCGTTTGTCATCTAGCAAGTGTCATTTTATGTTGTTTCACTTATTTTAGAGTGAAACCCTAACTTGAATTCATTTTTTGTTTAAGCATCGTTTGGTCACCATGCTTTCATTCAAAACCCTAGCTTGTGTCTCTTTAGCATCATACATGTCATCTGTCACCTAGCATGTGTCGTTCTATGTTTCTTCACTTGTTTAGAGTGAAACCCTAACGTCTTAGTTTATGTTTCTTGCAGGCGAATCTTCGATCGCTCATGACGAGAGAGAGATGTCCTCGTCACCTATTTGATCCTATTGCCCAACTCAGTGTATTGGAGTAGGACTTTCTTGATGCAGTGGGATTGAATTTTGGGGTCTTGCCATTTTTGGGACTTGATCTCCATGCTGTTTCATGGTGCATAGGCATTTTGTAGACATGTGTGTTATATATATTCATTGGTCTAGTCGAGACCTCGTATATATGTTATGATTTTGTACTTTCCTATCACACATGTGGTACTGTGGATGTAATTTTGACATATTCCTTTTTGATAATGATATATATGAGATATACCTTCTTTGGTTCAGCCTCATTGTACATTTGTGTGTTCTTGTGCCTTATTGATGTATGCATATGATGTAGATGTAGGAATCATACTTTGTCTAATTTCATGATGATGGATGTTTATAAATGAATGCCCTTTACATGATACATGATGTTTTTAATTGGTTTATTATCATCATGATATGTATTGTTAGCATTCTGTGGATATAGAATGGATATGGTACTAATGATGTGTTGTGCAGGATGAATGTTAATTTAGAAGAAATATGTTGATAGATAGAGAAATGATGTTAGTTAGTTAGTAGAAAATATGATGATGGATAGAATTGATGATGTTAATTATAAGAAATATGATGATGTTTGTTAGTTAGTAGAAATATGATAATGGATAGAATTTATGATGTTAATTGATGATGTGACTTTGCTTCACTTTAGAGACTTCTTTGTTTGAACAATATTGTTTGATGTAGCAAATAGATAGGATGCACTAGGGTATGAATTACCAAGGAAAATTTGTATCTAATGCATGGACTTTGACTCTACAAACAAAGAGTATCTTTGTTCATATCAGACATACAAAAACTTTGTTTCAAGTATAGGGGGGTTGCATGAAAAATGTTTTAGACCAGTCACAAAAAGAGGTATAAAACACCTAACATGTAACTACTTCATGAATTGTTTTGATACAACTTCCATACTCAGTAAAGTAAGTATTCGCCATGGTAATATTAAAAACATATCTTACAAACAACAAATCAAAATGACTCTTAGTTTCCCCCATTCCTTCTTCTCTAAATCCTTTTGGAAATCCTTGAGAGATCTTGGGAATGAGTCAATAAAATAAATCACATAAAAGTAAGACCACAAAAAGATAAAAAAAGAAGTTGCAGTATCACTCGCCATATTTGTTTAGGGTGGGGCTATTATCCATTGTTGATCATGTCTATCATAGGAACAGATCCATTAAGACATATCTCAGGATGTTGTTGGGACTTGTTTAAAAAGATAGGTAGTTGATACTTTGGAATTTTTTTGGTCTATTTTTTCAACTCTTATGCGATTGTTTTTTCTTGAAAGCTCTACCTTTTGATGTTTAATTTTTTTTTTTGTTTGTTTGTTTTGTTGTGTTTTCAATTTATCTGAATGTTTTTGTTTTTTTGATTGTCAAGGAGCTATGGTGAGGATTTGAGGAGCCTCATATCACGTGTATGCATTTCGAGAGTTTGGATGCCCTTTAGGCATCAATTTCGTAGTATGTACCTTGTCACTTCTCGTTTGGTTTCATTACATTCTTGTTATGTGTGTATAAAGTTTCTTGAGTCAATAGAATTTTTTTGGTGATTTTTGAGAATTTGCATCAGTTTTGGTGCTTTTGTCAGGTATTTTTTGTGTTTCTGTCCAAAATTTGTGCATATATTCAAAAATAGCGCATTTGTTTTTGAGCATTGGTTTAGAAACTTTGCAGTTGTCTGAAAAATGTGCAGTTGTTCTAAACTGGTGCTTTTGTTTTAAGTAGTTATCCTAAAATCTCACATTTGTTTCATTCACTTGTCCTAAAATATCACATTTGTTTCATGCACTTGTCTTAAAATCTCACAATTTTTTGCCCTGTGACTTGTAATTTTACCCTATCTTCAAATGACCATATCTTGGTCATACGAAAGTATTTTTTAGTGTTTTTTTTAAATGGGGTAGAATTTCATGATATTTTCAATGGTGTAGGTGGTTTTTAGTTAAATTTTCCATTGGTGTTGTGATCTTGCATTTTCCTTTTTATTATTTAAACCTTGTTAGCATTTGCTTGTTGTCATCCTAAATGTCGTTTGTCATCATGTTTTGTATCATTTTGTGTTCTTTGACATGTTTAGAGTGAAACCCTAACATCGTGGGTTAAAATTATTGCAGTTGGTCCTCAAACCACTTCAGCTGAGGGAGAAACGACTTCATAATCTATTTGATTTGATTACCAATTTCATGGGTTCTATTGTTTTATGAATGTTTTTGAATTTTGGATTTGTTTGGATTTTGTCTTTTTTGACTAAGTTTGAAGAAAGCTTGATAAAAACCTAATGGGACTGACCTAAGGCCTCAAGGGCTGATTAGAGATAAACCTTGCCTACGTTGTACATGCATAGACCACGTAGTTTGACCGTTTGACTCAAAGCATTAACTTGTTTTAGGGATAAATATTTCTTGGATTGATATTCCACTTCCGTTTCTAGAGGATATGTTGTGAGAAATATACTTAAACTAGTTGTGGGGTTCAAGCAAATGTTGATATCTTAGAATTTTTGAGCGAAGGATTAATCCATGTTGTTGTCATCTTTGAAGGTTACCTTGGTAGTGCATTGGTGGTATACCTTGTTTGTTGGTACAAATTGTTTTGAAGGTTACCCTGATAGTGTATTGGTGGTATAGCTTATTTTTTGGTAGATTTTTACCCTCTTTCCTGGGGTGTAAGATGTTGAAAACTTGTATTGGTACTTAACTTTGTTTCTATAGAGGATATGTTGTGGAAAAGCTTACTTGAACTAGCTGTGGGGTTCAAGCAACTGTTGATATCTTAGAATTTTTAAGCAAAGGAATAATCCATGTTGTCATCATCTTTTAAGGTTACCTTGGTAGTGCATTGATGGTATACCTTGTTATTGGGACGAATTGGGAAGGGTACCATGTGGCACACCTTGTTGTTCGGATAATTTCTAGATCACAACATGAGCTTAGAAGACATAGATCAATATTTATTCTGAAGCAAGATGCAAGTATTTTCCCCTAGTGTCTAGCAATGTAGGTGATGGATTATCTTGTGATAGGATATTTTTTTTGGATAGAGTATGTCCTTTGGACAATGCCTCATGGATCAGATGATGCTAGATAGGATAGGATCAATGATACTGAACCATGTCAAGATGTTTTCCATAAGCAAGTGTAAAATGTATATCAAACATTTGTCAAGATCAAGATATGTTGGATTTTGGAAACAATGGCTTGGGTTCGTTATGGATAATCTGAGATGCTTCCTCTTGAAATGGTGCATGTAGATGCTTGATTCTACACATGATGCCTGTTTTCCAAGTTTTCATCATGGTACTTTTCCAAAGTGCCACCATAGTGGTTTTCACTAGAGGACGATTTTTCTCTTGACTATTTTTCTTGATTTTTTTTTCTCTTGATTTTATTGATTTCTTATGTCACACAAGATTCCTGTTTACCAGGTTTTCATCGTGGTGACACTTTTTTTTCTCATGTTAGACCACCTAGTGTTGCTGATGTAGACACTGCTGGTGCTGATATGGTTGTTTTTGTTGTCATGACGTGCCAATGATATCCTTCTTGGAGGACTTTTTTAGCTAGGATACGAGCACTTGAATGTAGCCCCTGTAAATTCTTATCTTCCTTGTTGATATTGGAGTTAACCTTACCTTGATGTGCACATCATGATAGATTTACCTTAAAGTCCTTATGATAAAGAGTTGTTGCCAACACATGGTCAATGTGAGTTTTGGATATCATGGATGGAAAAATGCATTGAGGGATATGATATTTAGATGGATTGGTCAACAATTTGGAACCTTTGACTCTCCAAACTTTGGATGATGAGCAATGATGGGTGGATATGGAGATTCGATTGGGACCAACATCTCCATATACCTTGTAAGTCACTTTTGAAGCTTTCTTTAGTATTGTTGGATATCTTTGCTGGATGAATTTCCGTTTTTGATTTTACCCCATAGTTTCTTTGAATAATGGATTTTGATAGGGATGATTTTATTTCTTTTTCTTTTGTATGCATTTGTATTTTTATTGTCCATTTTGTTTTGTTGATTCTTTTACTTCAATGACTTGTTTTGTTCTTTGATATAGATTTTTTTCTTGTTGTTGGTCCCAATCAAAGGATGGAAATATGTATGGAGGATGATTCATGGTATGGCTATTTTTAGTGTTGGTGGTAATTTCATCATAAGTACTCTTTGTGCTCTCTATGTTGATGTTTGAATTAGATAAATTTGCCCCCAATATTATGGATGTATCCTTGATATGTTTAGGTTCCTTAGTTGTTGAATAATTAAGACCTCAATGCTTAGGATTACTCATAATTTGCATTGGTTCTAAGATACCTTTTTCATGTAGAGCTAATCCGTTGCCTTGGTACTGAATCCTTTGAAAAATTTCATTTGCAACAGGATATGCATTATCTTGGAAATAAGGTTTTAGTCTTTCTCTACTCTGTTGTGGATCTTCAAATGTGATAGCTTCTTCAATGATAGGATCCTTCAAATGTGGGATACCTTCCTAATTGATATATTCGGCCTGATCTTGTAAAATATCAAATTTTAATGCTTATTGAAGAGGTGTTTTTGATTTACTATCCACAGAAAAGTCTTCCTCACGATTCATTTTTGATATGTCTTCATAGGATGTTTTTGATTCACAACTTATATATAAGTCTTCTTTATGATCCATTTCTAATATGTCTCCACAGGATGTTTATGATTCACAACTTATGTATAAGTCTTCTTCATGATCCCTTTTTGATATGTCTCTAGCTTTTGCTATGTCTTGATCTTGTGTACATATGTTAAGAGTAGGATACTCTTGTTCTTTGGTAATTATATCAAGATTATGTGACTCTTGTCTTAGATGAAGATCATCTACATGTCCATTAGGAGTAAGCATCTCATGGGTATATGTATGTGCTCGGTATATGGATTTGTTCTTCTTTTGGAAAGCATGGGATGTCTTGGAAGATATCTACCAATTCATTATAGTATTTTGATGATAAGGATTCTTAATATTTACTTTGTGTGGTATCATCTTTGACATGCTTTGGATCAAATTCTTGACATGGATCAATTTCAAAGAAGGGATTTCTTGTAAAGGATCCTTGGCTTTTATCAAAATATGGATATATGGGTAATGAATTTTGGCTTAGATTTTTTGCATTGGGTATAAGCATTGGATCAAGAGTCTCTTGATCATAAATAGGTACTACCATGAGTTTGGGTGCTTGGTTTTGATCATGCTTGGGATTAAATTCTTGATGTATGTCCTCTTGCTCACTGGATGATGTAGAAACATTGTCAATGTGATCGGTGATAAATAGCTCTTGATCGTTGCTTTCAACTTTTGAGGTTGAGACATTATCATTATTCTTATTGGTAGATGTCCCTTGAACATAATTTTAATAGCTATTTCTCCCTGATCAATGAGGTCTTGGATGAGGTTTTTGAGTGTTGCACATCTATTTTTTGGGTGACCCTTGATTTTGTGGAACTCACATGATTCATATTGGTTATACCGAGGGATTTTAAAGCTTGGTTCATCATAATTTGGACTATCATTGATCTTGATAAGTCCTTGTTGTACTAGTTTGTGCATGATTACCTCTAAAGTTTCTACCAAAGGGGTGAATTTCATTATTGGTATATTTCCTCTATGGCTTTTCTTGTGATTTTGTGGAACTCCTTGATTCTGTATTTGAGGTGTATTTTGATATTGCAGTTGAGGTAAACCTTGGTGTTGTGGAATTTCTTGATACTGTGATTGAGGTACTTTTTAATATTTCCCTTGAGGTATACCTTGGTGTTGTGGAACTTCTTGATACTATTGATATTGGAAGTGTTGTTGATGTGGATATTGAGGTGTTTTTTGAATGATGTTTGTTTGGTGTGGACATGTAATGTTCTGAATTTTCACATGGCATTGGCAAACGTTGGATTTCGTCTTTATTTAATTTCCTCAAGATCTCTCTCCATTTTATCTAGGGCGATTTGATGTTCTGGACTTATTCTTTGATGAGGATTTTGAAACCCTTGATGTTGTTGCCCTATTTGATATTGTGACCCTTGATAATAATGATTTGGGTAATAGATCGACATGTTTTGGGGATGTTTTTATATTTAATACCTTATCAAAAGGTCACTTGGTTTATATCCTCATGGTCCACTTTTTTCATTTGTGGTGTAAGTTGATGGGATACTGGTGTTGTTCTTGCTTGCTTCCATTTTTTTCCTATGTTGTGATCTCATGGTTGTTATAAACAACTTGGGTCTCCTATTTGAAAGTGGTGTACTCTCTAGTTGACTCAATTTCTAAAGACTTGATGTTGTCCTACAGATTATGTAAGAAACTAGAACTATTGGAACAAACCCAAATTCTGAAAATAGTAGAAGGAATACAAGTTCAGATTGTTTATGGAAGCTTGTTTGTAGAAGTTATATACCAACCTAGTTATGGTTTCGCGAAGTGCCCAAAGGTGTTTCTTGAGGGCTTTTGGACTTAAATGTCTAAGTCTGAAATGATATCCTATGGACTTCGCCTTAGGGATCTTGACCTTACATGAGATCATGAAGTGGATAATTATTACCATGCGGGAGGTAGTAATATGGGTCTTCCAACTGCTATGTTTTATTTTTCTTCCTCTTCGTTTAGGAAAATGGATGCAGTGAGAAATTAGTGAGGTGTTCCATTTTATGAAAATATAGTTTCTCAAACTACTTATGATGTCGGTTTGTGCTCCTATAATGTGCGTGAGACTTGGTTGAATAATTGGTGCTACAAGACCTGGATGTTGAACTAGGGTAGTTGGTCGCCAAATGGTCATAAAGTTGGTGGTGTTATGGGGTGGTTGCTGTGAAGCTCAAGACCCTAGGGTTTGAGTGTTGTTTTGGATGACTCTAATTCTTGGAAATCAAAATGTTGAATAACTAAAGTCTATATTCCACTTCCTTATCTAGAGGATATGTTGTGGTAAAGTCTACTTTTACTATCTGCGAGTCCCAAGTAACTGTTAATATCATGGACTTCTGAGTGGAGGAATGATCTTAATGGTTTTCTTGATTTTGATTTCAAATAGGTAGGATGGAAAAAATGGATGTAGGACTATATGACCTTCTGTCTTTCCAATTGTTTTGGTTTGAATAATGATCTTGTGAACACATATTTTTCAACTTTTTCTCCATATTTTGAAGTATGGCAGGTGATGAAACAACACTTGGAATAACTAAACAAGCATGGACTTATGTGACCTTCATGTCTATAACTTAGGTTGTGAAATTAGAACACCCAAGCCATAGTTTCCAAATTTTTACTTTGATTAATGTACCCTGAAATCGAAGCCAGAATGTTCAAAAACCTTTAAGGAAAGATCCTTTCAAAGGAGTGAAAACATAAGGATTTTCTCACAAGTGTGCACTAAATCAAAGGGTTTATGGTTTAACCATCTTGTTGAGTGTTTGTTTTGAATGTGTTCTTTTCTTCTAAATCAAACATTTAATTTGATATCAATTTTTTTTTAATGTAATGGGCTAAGTTTAACATAAACTAGCAGTTTCAAGCCTAGGGGATAGACACCATTATCTTAGGTAGGCCTGACTCATGCTCTAAAGAGACGATTTTAAATGAAACTTATGGTGCGGGCCTGTAGTCAGACATGGCAAGTAACTTCTCATAAGTAAATTCTGATGCACCACTTTCAGAGAATTCTTTTGGATGATAGGGTAGCTTCTAAAATAATTTGGTTCTTAGTAGTAACTGTGAATGCAAAAATTTGACACTCACCTACTGGCCACTTAACACTCTTTAACCATTCCCGTTCCACTTAAGCTATGGGATTAGGTGCAATCTTTTGTCAGCAAGACTTGAAGCTACTTTCTTACAAGTTCACAATACTTAATATAACCCACTAGTAAACGTGCTTCAAGACCTTGCAATGAGTTCTCCAGCGTGGGATGTATCTCAAGGCAAGCCCCCTCTTTAAGGTAAACTTGAAAAATAAAGTGCAATTCTTAAAGATGTTATTTCGCTCACCCAAGTTCCCCAAAAGGTGCGAGGGGAGAAGATAAAACACTTTTAGCTTTTCCAATCACTGTATGCACAAAAAACACTTCATTGCAATTTGATTCATTTTAAACACCTTGAGCGATGTTATCCCCGAAAAATTGTTTTAAAGAAAAACAAAGTTCTTTTTAACTTGCACCAATATGAAGTGTTCAAGACATCAAGAAATTGAGATAGCAATGGTGATAAATCATAAAGAAGAATTTGTTCATTTTTATCAGCTCCAAATGAGGTGTTTCTAAGAAAGGCAATCCTTGTCCTATCTTGGTCAATAAATGTAAAAATGTGCGTGCGTCAACAAAATGAAAATGATTTCACTCTTTTTATGCACCAAAATTAAAGGTTCCTACTTATGAAAACATTAAATGTACTCATTTTTAGAGCCCAAAACTAAAGTGTTTTTGTTCTTTTTATGAGCACCAAACAAAAAATTCCTAACTTAGAAAGCTTAAAACTGGTTCATTTTTAACAACACTAAAAACAAGTGTGAGTTTGTGTTGTTCATTTTAGAGCACTAAAGTGAAAATTCCTATGTTAAAAAAGCTTGAAATTTATTCTTTTTATCAACACCAAAATCAAAATTTGAGTTTGTTGTTGTTCATTTTAGAGCACCAAAGTGAAAATTCCTAAGTTAAAAAAAGTAATTTCAACAACTGGGACCGATTGTCTTCCCTACAATAAACATGTTAGAATTGTTGGAATCCTGCATCAAACCTGTCCATTCTTGCCTACACATCAAAAAAAAACACCTGTTAGTGAAAAGCTATTATAAGAGTGCAAGCTTGGTTCATTTTTCTATCAGAACAAATGCTCAGAACAAAAAAGACAAATGCATTGGTTTCAAACAACTGCATAGTTTTAAGAACAAATGCTCAAAACCCTGTCAAATAGATGCTCACTTAGGAAATTAAAAATGAACCAGCCTTAGACAAATGTGTCATTCCCATGGAAAGTGCACAATTCTTCTGACAAATGCATAGCTTTCTTGTTAGACAGATGCTCAAACTTTTTAGACAAATGCTCAGGTCTTCAGAACAAGCACATGAAAAATGTGACAAAAGCATTTCTGGGACTTGCAACTTCCAAAATGGCTCAAACAAAGATTAGAGAAGGGGATAAGGGTCCCACCGGGCATGCCAAAATGTGTGAAGGGGAATGAGGATGTTAGATCAATGATCCAAGAGGGACATTAGATCAATTTGATGAAGAAATTGATCTACAGCCAAAAAGCTTAAATCTAAAATCTAGAAACTCCTACACATAAGAAATTGAAACTATACTAATACAAACATGATAAGGAATCTACTAATTACCAAAATGTGAACAAAATATAGCTTTTACCATCCCATAGCGGAGTGTATTTACTTGATGTTGGATTGTTCTTATCATAGCGAAGCCTCTAAAGTTTATGTGCAAAGTGTGTATGAATGCTTGTTTGTGTTTGGTTGATCGAAGATGATGGATGAAGTTCTCTCTCAAGGATGATCTTGGCAACACTTCATTGCTCAATGTATGTTCTCCGATCCTTATTTGTGAGGAAAGGGGTTTGTTATATAGAAAATGATATTTGAAATGGATGATCAAGATTGTTTTGAAGAATATCCAGATGAATGGGTCATAGTGTGTTGAGATGATTTAGACATGAGATAATTGTGCAAAGTTGATTGCACAATTTGTGTGATTGGGAAATAGACTGGCTAGTCAAGACTCTGATTGATCAATTAACTGAATAGATGGATTAGTTAACTTTGTGATGGCTTAAATAGGAATGTGATGTTTAGTTAATTGAATAGATGGATTAGTTAACAAAATAGATTGATTAGTTAACAAATTAGATTGCTTAGTCAACAATCGTAATTTTCTCAATCAGAAAGTGGGTGAGGAATATGAATTAATTGATTTAATTAATTAATTCCTTTTTGCGATTTGAATGTGCAAATCAAGTTTGACTTTTTGCAAACAAAGTTGCATTAGTTTGATTTGATTTTTGATAATTGATTTGAATAGTTTAATTTAATTCAATTTTTTGGAGGAGAAGTGTTGTAATTAAATGATTATTTAATAATTTAGTCCACTTAGGGAAATAAGGTGATTTAGCGACGTAATTAAATAATTGGCATTATTTAATTAATCAAGACGAAATAAGGTGGATTGAGGACTTTATTAAATAAATGAGATTATTTAATTGGTCAAAATGATGAAACGTGAATTAATTAAATAATGTTATTTTATTTAATTAATAGAGGAATTAGGGTTTCTAAGACTTTATTAAATAAATGAAATTTCTTAAATTTATCCGAAATGATGAAAAAGTGAATTAATTAAGTAATGTTGTATTATTCAATTAATAGAGGAATTAGGGTTTTTGATGTCGTTTTGATGTGATACGATGTGGTGTGATGCGGTAACGTTGCGGTATGATTTTGAGCATTTCAGGATTATTTTGAGATATTACTAGATGATTTTGAACTATTTTGGGGTGATTTCAAGATGATCTGAGACGTTACGAGATGATTTCAAAATGTTTTGAGGTGATTCCAAGATGATCCAAGATGTTATGTGATGATTCTAAGTTATTATGAAGTGTTACGAGATGTTTCTGAGTGATTCTAAAGTGTTACGGGATGATTTCGAGTCATTTTGAAGTGTTACAGGATTATTTCGAGTCATTTTGAAGTGTTACAGGATGATTCTGAGTCATTTCAAAGTGTTATGGGATGATTTTGAATAATTTTGAAGTGTTACGGGATGATTATGTGTCATTTAAAAGTGTTATGGGATGATTTTGAGTCATTCCAAAGTGTTAAAGGATGATTTCGAGTCATTCTGAGATGATGTTCCATATCGTTTGACGTTGCTTGAGGCTGTTCGATATCGTTCAGTGTTGTTTTTATGTTGTTCAGTGCTATTTGATGTCGTTTAGTGTTGTTTGATGTCGTTTAGTGTCGTTTGATGTCATTCAGTGTTGTTTTGATAGGTGTCAAGTCAATTTTACATGTCTACATAACCATTTTAAGACCACTGAAACTTCCATGCTTTTTGAACCATAAAGTCCCCTTGCGATTACCAACAAATCACATGTAATACCCCTCCGTTTTGCTTCTAGTTTCATGTTGTTTTATGCTTTGCTTGGATTGCAGCTACTTTGATACTAGACACGTTTTTATTATGATGTTTTGATCGCTACTCTTGAGCGACAACTATTATTGTGTGATGTGATTATTTGACTTTATTTCACATGCTTTGATGAATTAATGATGTCAGTAGAATTATCATGTGAATTATTTATGTGAATATTGCTAATGACGTTAGTGTCGGTCTTTGATGAGTGTATTGGTGAAGAAGACGGGTTCGCATCACTTGTTTGCGAGCGCCCTGCGAATCCGAGATTTCTTCTTCACGGTGTGAATTATATGCTGGATATATTATATTGTTTACTTGATTTCAGGTTGCAGGTACATGACATCGACTCCACCTGGTTTCACAGGTTTGAGCGTGTCGATCCAACGGTTAAGTTGAATGGGAGGTAGTAGCTTGGTAACATGTGTCAGGTCTACACCCTAGCCTTAGTGTGTCGTCAGTTCTGAGTATTGAGTCATGTTGTCTCTTATTTGATGTTAAATAATGTTTTGAAAAGTGTTGTCTTATTAAATAGGTTCTTTTAGAAAATTGTATTGGGTGGAAGAAATGTTTATTTTTATAGTATATTAATGTTATGCTTATTGGTTATTTTTAAAATGATTATTGAAATTAAAGTTAAATTATTTAATTTATTAAATTTAAATCTCAAGGGATTAAATTTAATTATTAAATAATTGTAGGTAAGTTAATTAAAGTGAAATTATTTAATTTATTAAATTTAAATCTCAAGGGATTAAATTTAATTATTAAATAATTGTAGGTAAGTTATTTTAAGTTAAATTATTTAATTTATTAAATTTAAATCTCAAGGGATTGGATTTAGTTATTTAAATAATTTAATAATAATTATGTAAGTATATTTGATTGTTAAATTAAATTAAATCAAAAAGGGAATTATGTGAAATTGAAATTTTTCTTTAAAGTCAAATTAGGGTCTTTCAAAGAGGAGAAATGAAATTAACTTTTAAATTCAATTTCTTGTATTGAATGTGAATTAGGGTTGCATTAGGTTATTTTGGAATTTTGAGGAAATGATGTTTTATAAGATTAGGGCAGAAAATTTTGGGGATTCTTCTTCCTTCTTTTTTCACAGGTATGAGATTTTGGAGAGGGTTTGCACATGAAAGTTTTAAGAATTATTTTATGTTTGGAGATTTAAATTGAAAGGAGAGAAAATTCTGTGAAGAAGGTGGAGCTATTGGATCAAAGCTTGCTGGAAATTCTTTGCATTGTAGAAAAAGAATTGTGAAGAGCTCAAAGGAAAATCTGCATCAAGAATTTTGGCTATTTCCTGTGGCTGCAAATAACCAGGTTTTCTTTTTATTTCTTGCTTTATTGTTCCTAGTTTAATCTATTTTCTAAATGATAAGAAATTGCAAATGGGTGATTTTTCTTGAAACCCTAGGTTAAACTTCAACATTTTGGTATTCAGATTTGTTTTTCAAAATGCAAACCCTTTTAGAAAATTTGTGGAAAAACCCTAGATCAATGTATTAGTCTTCTTGTGTTTAAAATTATTTGAAAAACACAAAGAAAAGGGGAGGGTTTCATTTGGTATTCAGAATTTAATCTTTGTTTTTGAAAGGTTTCAATGTTTGCAAAATTTATTACTGGTTGTTAACCTATTTTCTTCGATTTCTCTAGTAGATGAAATTCTGGAAAAAAAATTATATATATGTTAATATACATTACATATACCATATTTTGAATATGATATATATATATATATATAAACATATATATAAATTTTTTATTTTCAATTACTATGTAATGTTCCTTTTGGCCGCTGTACGGGTCTGTGTTAATTCGTACCCTGTGTATGAAATTTTGTTTTTACATTTTTGAATCTAAAGAAAAAAAAAATTAATTTTTTTATGAAGTGGGGGGGGTTCGGCCGCCACTGTGTATTGCATTTACCAGTGGGTACGCAGTACCCACTGGGCAGTGCGCCACCCACGTGGGGGGACGCACTGTCCAATGGGGACTGCGGCCCCCTACTGTTTATGCCGGCCGCTGTACATAGTGTATAGTCAGCGCAGGCGGTTGATGGGATTGCGGACAATCCGCGGGTACCGACGATACCGTCAGTCGGATGAGGTACCGTCCGGACCTGCGTTTTTTGTTTTTTGTTTTTTTTTGTTATCTTAATTAGTTTTAAATTATATTTTATTTTATTTTTATTATTTTATTTTGATTTTGTTTATTTAAATTCGTTTTAAATTTTATTTTTATTTCGATTTGATTTATTTTATAAATGTAATATTTAATTTATATATATATATATATATATATTATATGTATTTTATATTATATATGAATATATATAATATTTAATATATATATATATATATATATATAATGTAATTAATATTATATATATTGTTTATGTAATTGTATTTAAAGTTTTCTTGTATAATCGATTTATTGGATCAAGAAAAATATTGATTTTAATAGTGCATATTAATATGAGGTGCTTTTCTTTGTAAATGTGTGTATTTTATACCTTGTTAAACATAGGAGCATTCAACAACTTAGACAATTAATATTAGTCGAATTTATTATTGCTCATGTTTTGATTTAGTTGTAGAGATTAAGTATTTAATAAAATATTGATTGGTTAATGTAAAGTCTTGAATGAATTATTTTATTTTGCTGCGAAAAGCATTAGATAGGAACATGGTTTTAAGATAACCAAATATAGAACTTTTCATTGTCAATGCATGAGTTCATTTATGTATCCTTTAATGAGTATGTTGTGAATGAGTGTTGAGTAGTTGGGTTGTAAGTCTTCCAGAAAAACGTGGGTCATTCCCTTGTTAAACTATTGTTTTGATTTCCCTTGGGTAGTGTTACAAGTATCTGGTGTCCTCCTAGTGTTGGAGTGGATTTCTTTGTGGTTGCCTCCTAGGATAGGAGAAAGCATGTTGGTTCAGTTCTGTAACACTTGAGTAACCCTTGGAGTTTGATTGTGTAGTGTGTTATCCAATTAGAAGAGTGGCTTTTGTTAGGGGCAGGAGCCCAAAGAGGTAAACCGGGTAACCTTCAGAAGTGATTTTAACAACTGAGAACTAAAGTAAACGTAAGGATATAGTTCACATTAACCAAGATAAATTAACCTCACTCACAGACACAAGGGTTTGTTTAGACTTGGGGTGAGTGAGAAGGCCTGGAATGGCAAGATCACTATCTTATCCTTATGAGAGGTAGTTGATTCCGCTTGAGTTAGTATGAGTGTCGGGATTTGGTTGAGGCCACCAGGATTTTCGGAGCCTATGAAGAATGCCCAGAGGATATCTCATGACAAACCTTGCGATGACACTTTGTCTAGGATAACACTGTGTTATATTGTGCGTATGGTTTCTTTAGCACACTTGATTATATTATGTCTGGAAGCAATGTAACCATGATTAGAGATAGACTTATATTGTGCTTATGTGTGGTTGAGTCAGCTTGTACTAGTATGAGTCTGCCTTTGGTTTGAGGTAGTAGGTATCTCATCCATGTTACCTTATTACTATCTCCTAGCATGGGGGGTGGGCCTACGGGTACCACTTGGTTGGGTAGAACATGCACCAAAACCGTTGGGTCCCCTTGATCTTCAGTACTTGGTGGCGAGACTTCTTGATGGTCATCTCGCATTTCTTACTTTTAATTCTTTTACTTTGTATCTCATTTTGAAATGATATTGATTTACCCCTCTTGTGTTATGAGGTGGACCTTGTAATGATCATACTTATGTATTTTGACTCATTTTGGGAATGAGGATTGTAATAGATATATGTAATGAATGCTTCATTTTTATCTCGTATCTTTTTATGTTAATGAATATTATTACTTGAGTTATTTACTTTCAATGTATTTTGGATGTTGTTTGTTAATGGAGATTTATGTAATCTCAGTTATGTAACCCTAGGGGATGTTGTCAATTATAGTTGAACATGTGGGTTAATTCACTTCTTTTAAAAAAAAAATTAGTACGCTTGTTTAGTGAATTGAAACTTCCTCTAGGGTTGTGTGGTGGGGCATTACATCACACATAAACAACTGAATTGTTTTTGCATAGTCATGACTTGACACTCGAGAGACCTTGGGGTGATTTTCTGAAACTCAGTTGTAGATTTTCACCTTTCAAGAGAGATAGGATATTCATGTTCTATTTGTGTTGAGAAGTACAAAAACACCTATAACCAAGCTTCATGGAAGATAGTGGAAGTGTTTCTTGAAAAGGGAAGGAAAATGACATTAAAAATAAAAATCCCAATTTTAGAATTGTCCTAGTAATGATTTCTATGGAAAAGGTGATGTAGACACTCAAATTTAACCTCAAATCACATTACTCGTCTATTGATTAAAATGATCAATTCATTCAATACTTTCTTCTATTCATGCATTTCATCAAATCATTAAATCATTGCATTATCATTTGCATACGTCACATTATTGTTTTGCACTATCATTCATTATCATAATAAATTCATTATCATAATCATTCACTAGCATTTCATGATAAAACTATATTATCATTTAAATCAAATCATCTGCATAAATCATTCACTTCATATTGCATTTATATAAATCATTAAATCATTTCACCACATGATCATTCATAATGCATAATAAATAATAATTTTTCATAAAACATTTCATAACCATTCATAAATTAAATAATTTCATTTCGACAAATTATCATTCTTACATAAATCATTCTCATAAAAATATTAAAATAATTCATGATAAAACATTAATAAATCATTTTCATCCACATTAAAAATATATGCATTTAATTATTTTATTCAATCCTTCGTCATTCATTTAATCTATCTTCTTTATCATTTCCACTCATATGCATTTCATTTCACTACACCATGTGGGATTTTAAAAATTCATTATTGCAATATCCATTTATCCCACATTTCTCATTCTCAACCTCTTTTTCATCAAAGATTCCTATTTAAACAGGACTCTCTTCTCATTTTGACCCCTACACGAATCTTACACATGCACATATATTCACAGCTTTTCTTAATCCACTCACTAATAGCCTCTTGATGCATCTATGCTTGCAAAAATATGAGAGCAAAAGTGCATAACAAGACTTTGGTGATAGGATGTCAATGGAGACTGGTTTTTGTTTGGAAGCATTTTGATTATCTTATGGTAGTTTAGAATAGTTTCATTTCTACTTTTTGCTTTTAAATTTAAAACTGCTCTATTGTTGAGGTCCAAAAATGATGGTTCTTTTCCATAGAACCATTCATTTTTGAGAGCTTACAAAATGGTGAACCCGACGTGAACAAGCAATCATTTATTTGTTTCTTCATTTTTATTGTTGTCTCATTTTTGCTGTTGTTGGGTTGTTTGAAACCATATCAGCAGTATCAAATTTGTTGGAGAAGCATGAGAAACAAATGAAATCACATTTTTTCTTTTGTTGCCACGTTTTTCTCACTACTGGATAGTTTGAAATGCCCAAAACATCTCTAAAATTGCCCTCTGGTCATGAAGAATGTGTTTTTGAGGTGAAAGAGTTCATTTACAGCAAGTAAAAGCTCTAAAAAAATAGCTTTGAATAAAAAAACGTGATCACCATACCCCCTGCACTGTTCTTCAAAGCTTTCAAAAAAATCTTTTGTTGGAAATATTAGAAGGTTTTTTAAATCTTGTATTTGCTTCTTCCTGCTATTTTGTGTTTACAGTGAGCATTCTCATTTAAATCTGTCAAATGCCATAATTTAAAACTTATTTGGGTGCTGATATTTTCTGCAGGTTTAGAGTTTGCAACAAACAAATTTTTTTCATTTCTATTTTAAATGTTTCTGCAATAACTATATTTATTTCTTGCAGGCTATTTTGAGGTATTCTGATGCATTATGTCAAAAGATTCATCTGCCATGTCCATCAATCCATAGAGCATTGCTACATGTTTAAGATTTTAAAAATAAGTTTTCAGTTTAGTTTTAGTTTTTAATTTTTAGTTTTAAATTTAAATTTTAGTTTAGTTTTAGATTAATTTTAATTTAGTTTTTAGACTAATTTTTAATTTAGCTTAGAATTCTAGTTTCTAATTTCATTTAGATTTTTAATGTTTAGATTTACTGTGCAGTTTATTTTATTTATTTATTTTCTTTACTTTTTAATTTAGCTTTAATTTAGTTTCTAATTTCCCATTTAGTTAGTTTTTTTTTTTAATTTTAATTTAATTAATATAGTTTAGATTTTGTTTTTCAATGTAGATCTTAAATGTAATTTTAGATTTAAATTAGATCTTAATTTAGATTAGATTTTAAATTCATTTTAATTTAGATTTTAATTTAAAATTAATTTGAAACTAATTTTAGTCTAGACTTATTTTTAATCTAGATTTAAATTAGATCTTAACTTTAATTAGATTTAGATTTTTAGATTTAGCTTTAAGTTCTTAGTTTGGATTTATCTTTTTAAGTTAGATTCTAATTTTAAATTTAGAATAATGTTAGTTTTCGTTTTAGTTTAATTTTAGTTTTGGGTCTAATTTTATTAATTTGGGTTCTCTTGCAAGTTCGTTTGGCAAAGAACTAAAAATCAAAACATACGCTTGACAAAGATTGAAATCAAAACTACTAACAATATTTGGTGCAGAACGATTGACGAAGACATAATTTTGAAACCAATTGTCCTTTAAATTAGAAAACACTTCAATTGGTGCTTTAAAAATGAACAATTGTCTTCTCTCAAATCAGTTTAACTAGGGGTTCAATGAATATTGTTTGCTATGCTTGAAGGTGGTAGGTGATTATGCTCTCACATTGTACAAACTGTGTGATCAGAAAGCCAGACCCATCTATTTTATATGTTACCCCGATTCAATAATTGAAGTATCCTCTCCCCTTGCGCACTTGTGTGATCCTTGGTGCAAGAGAAACGGTTATTGACTCTAGAACTTGGGCTTGCCTTGGTGGGAAAAAGTACTCACCCCAAGGCGACTCAGACCGGCAACTGAGCTTTTTGGCCAAGCTACCCCCGACCAGTATATAAATGTGAATCCTAATGGAAATCCTAGGATTACGAGTGCGGATATGTCATACGGACCAAGTAGTACTCCCCAAAACCCTATTGAGCATAACCTCTTCAGGCTGGAGTGCCTCCTAAATGGAGCTTAATCTTGTGCCCCACGTATGGCCACTCGAACGGGGGTCCCGAACTAAAAACCTTTGTGTAGTTGCCAAAATCCCTCTATTTGCTAGCGCAACACCGGTCGGTGTGAAGGCATCCACATCTTCGCAGTTTTTAGTAGAGGTGATCAATCTGCCATGGGAGTTTCATGGGGGTTGGAAGCTTGGTTGGCCTGAGAAGTGAGTGCACTGTAAGGGGGAGCCTGTGCAGCCAAGCTTCTGGATTCACACGCTAAGAATATGCGGTTGGGGAAACCCACGTGGAATCTAGCAGATATTGTCCTTTCCAACCTTAGGATTTGTGCTTGTATTGTTAAACTCAAACACTTTGTTTGCTATGTCTTGCATGTGTGTTCCAAAATAGACCTCAAACAAACATCACACCTAGTAACTTGCAACATCTCAAACTTTGCAAACCTCAAAGGGTCTAACAAAACAAACATACAACGTGAACCTATCACTTGGACTTCTTGGGGTCATCATCTTTTAGTTTTGATCTTTCAATCCTTGCATTCCACCTAGTCTTTGCATTCCATCTAGAATTTGCATTCCACCTAGCCCTTGCATATCCATACATATTCATATCCATTTCATCCTAGTCCTTGCATATAGATAGCACTCCACCTAGTTCTTGCATATTCAAACCCTTTGCATATCAAGACCATCTCACCTAACCTTTGCATGTTCCAAGAATTTAGTCCTTTGCATCATCATCAATCAAACAAAACCCTTAGCTTGCACTTAGGCTACTCTTCCTAGGTCTTGAAATCAAACCATTGGCTATCTATCACCCGCATCGCTTGAGGTTCATCATCCTTGAGTTAGGGAACATACCATTATCCTTGAGTAGGGCAATTCTTTTGGAGTCCATCACTTCTTACATACCCTCTCTTAATCATTGGTCCTTGTGTCTATCCATCATAACACAAGTAAAGTCTTTACATCATAACCAACTTTGGACCTAGAGTTGCCTTTGAGCTCTTGCATTCTTAGCTTTTCATACCATACCTTATCATTTTCATATCTCATCTTAGAATCATATCATTTTCATTGCATCCTAGCCTTAGTTCTCATACATTACCTTGGATTGAAAATCAAAACAATCAACTATGACCCCTAGAACAAGAGAAAAAATGTTTCAAGATGAAGGGAACCCTTGGGGAAGAGACTTTGATGGGGAAGATAACATTAGGGTTGCAACTAGAGAAACAAATGAAACTGATGATGAAGAAATAACCAAATCCGATATAGAAGGAGCACTTAAGGATCATAGATTCACTAAACTTCTTATGGAGGTAGTCAAACGTAACCCACAACAATACTTCAAAGCCCTTGTTGATGAAGGAATCAAAATGCCTCCTGATTTTGACATGTCACTGCTCATGATGAATGACCAACCTGAATCTACTGGATCTAAACATCCCAAAACAAACAACGATGGTAGAATCAAAGATCATAGACCCTTTTATCTACAACCAGGTTACAAGCGATCTTCAAAGATCTCAAAACCCACACCAACAAATGATCCTATTTTGGATGAGCTTAGAACATTGAGGCAAGAATTGGACACCCTTAAGAACCGTAAATCATCATCTCATAAGTTCTCCATTGAAGATATATGTCCTTATCCCTTTGATCCAAGCATACCAATGCCACCTTTTCCTAACCATTGGGACATACCAAAACTTGACAAATATAATGGAAAAGGGGATCCTAAACATCACTTAAGACAATTTTGTGCAACTACCATGGAATTCGCAGTTGATGAAACATACATTATGAGATTATTCCCTTGCGGTCTAGGAGGAGAAGCTATGGAATGGTTTTCACAATTACCCCCGACCATCAAATCCTTTCAGGAATTGGCTGATAAATTTGTCTCCAATTATAGTTTCAATTGTGACTTTAAAGTGACCATGACAAACCTTTTCAACACCAAACAAAAACCAGGTGAATCTTTTGTGTCATTTTTGCAAAGATGGAGACATTTAACAAAACGATTATCGTATGTCATTCCTGATCAAGAATTGGTTGACCTCTTTTGTCGAAATTTGAACAAAGAAATTGGAAGGGAACTTCACCTCAAATGCTTGGATTCCTTTGATGATGCCATAGAAATGGGATTTTGAATTGAACAAACTCTCATTGATGATGGAACCATAAAACTTAATAATGATAGAGATCAAAAATCAAATTTGAACAACAAGACACCTTTTTGGGTAAAGAACAAGAATGTAGTCAATGACGGAGTTGTTGATGCAAAAACAACTAAAACATCATCGCCTGTTTATAACCTCAAAGGTTCATCTTCAGATAAAGGAAAAGAAAAACAAAGAAGTTTCCCTAAATGAAATTTTACACCATTGGGACAATCACTTGAATCCACATTAAAAGAACTTCTTGAAATCAATATTATAATGCTACCTGAAATAAAGGAATATAATCCACAAGTCAAACCCCCATGGTGGAATGAGAATCACTTTTGCGACTATCATAGACATAAAGGACATAAGACTAATAGTTGCAATAAACTTCGACATCTAATACAGGACCTTATTGATGATGGTAAGATAGTGGTTGATGGACACACTCCTTCCGGTAACTTTGATCGCGAAGTGTTTAAGAACCCTTTCCCTAAGCATGACAAGGATAAAGGAAAGGCCCTTGAATCTAGTGATGGTGTAAACTATACTACTACTAAGTATGACTATACCATACATAACATTAGTGAGGTTGATAATCATGTGAACACTTTCATTATAAAAGGTAAAGCACCTGATTGCAAGGTTACTACCCGCAAAGGCACAATCACCCTTAGAGGTCCTAATTCAAAACCCACTCCACCAACTTCACAGTATAACCTCATAGAGCATTTAGGAAAAACACCCGCACAAATTTCCATACTTGAGTTGCTACGCCTATCTCCTGAGCATAAAGCTATCCTAGATTAAGCGCTTGCTACTACTACAGTGCCTACAAACCTACATGTAGACCAATTCCAAGCTATGGTGGGACATATCACCTCACCTTACACTATCACTTTTACTGAAAGTGATGATTCATCCCCTCGACAACCGCATAATGCAACTTTACACATTGACGTCCTTATCAATAATGCCAAGATCAAGCGAGTTCTAATAGACGGAGGAGCTGGTCTTAATATTTGTACCCAAGAATTGATCACAAAATTAGGGTTTTCTGAAAATGCAGTTGATCCGAGGAACAAGATTACTATAAAGGCATATGGTGAAGAGGAATGCTCTTCTAAAGGATCAGTTACTCTACCAATCAGAGTCAGCCCTGTGGTAAAGGATGTGGTTTGCGAAGTCCTTGATCTCCCACTGACCTATAATATCCTCCTTAGAAGACCTTGGATTCATGCAATGCAAGCAATACCTTCTACCTACCACCAGTGCATTAAATTCCCACACAATGGTGTTGAAATCACAATACAAAGAGATCCCAACCCTTTCATGTACTACCATAATCTAAGTCCTAAAACTGAAATCACAATCCCAAGAAATCGTGAGTCATTTCCTTCCCAAGCATATGTTGATCCTGAGTCCCTAAAAGCATCCTCCTCAAAATCCATGGAAGTTAAGACCAAATTACAAGTAAAAGAACAAGGGGTGGGAGAATATACTTTGAATCATGCCCTTTGCATTGGAAAGTTACCTTTATCTCCCCATACCTATGGCAAACCACAAATGACTAAGACCACATCAGATGCAGGGTCTACAGTGACTTGTCAATTAACCAATCTCAAAAAATGGGGAGTCCTCTCTAATGAAGTAGAAGAAGCTGATCTCCTGAAATGGCTATACAAAGATGAGGATATAGAAAAGGAACAAACTGAAATAAAGATACCTGTTGGACAATATGGTTTTGATCTTATGAAACAAATGGGATATGATGGTAAAAGTCCTCTTGGCTTACAAAAACAGGGTATCTTGGAACCAATACAACCTACTCATATGCAAAAAGTCCCTAGTTTAGGATATGATGTGCAGAAAGATAAGACCTTGAGTACCACATGTACTTCAAGTAAGGAAGTGGAGTCCTCTAATGCTACACAGACAAACGAGGAAAGTACCATTGATGAATTCGTTGACATTTATGACTATGATAGTATCCCTACCCCTGAACTTGATCATAACATTTGTACCCTCGAATCCATTCAAAATCTTGATTCAAAACATGACCCTTTACCCTTGGTTCACCCTAAACTCATTGATTTAGACCAGAAGGGACCGCCACAACTGGATGCATTTCAAAATGATGAGGCAATCATAAACTTTTTGGGAGCCTGAGAAGATACACCTTTTGAGGATCATAAGACAGGTTTCACCATAGAACTCAACAGTGCGGCTTACTTTGGGGAGGGTGCCAAGCCTTTCAGTCATAAAATTATTGAAAATATAAATAGGTCTTCTAGTGAAAACCACCCTGTGGCGCTATTAGACTCGAAAAAAGTAAAAATAAAGGATGTATCCAAGGGTGAAAACCTCTCTGAGGCGCCCGAGGATGGAAGGCTTGACACACTTCCCTTAGCAGTATATCATGAAAAGTCATCTATGCTAGTGGAGAAGACAATACCAGCTAACTTGGGCACAGAAGAAAAACCGAAGATAATTCACTTAGCAGAATCATTAACACCTGAAGAGAGAATAGAGCATATACAGTTTTACAAGGAAAGACAAGTTAACTTTGCATGGTCTTATGCAGATATGCCAAGACTTGATCCAGATCTAGTCATGCATCACTTGTCTTTGCCACCGGGGGTAAAACCTGTTAAACAAAAGTTGAGAAAAATGCACCCGCATATTGTTCTATTGGTAAAAGTCGAATTACAAAAGTTGCTAGATGTGGGATTTATAAGACCTGTTGACTATGCTGATTGGATTTCAAATTTGGTACCAGTTTCAAAACCTTATGGGGGCATCCGAATTTGCACGGATTTTAGAGATTTAAACAAAGCTTGTGCTAAGGATGAGTACAAAACAAAAGATGAAAAATTAATGCCTTACAAAAGAATGGTGGATGACTTCAAGGCCTATTTCACGTCAATTTCCTTTGAGAAAATTCCTCGAGATAGCAACTGAGCTACTGATGCAATGGCAACAATTGGTTCACTTGTAGAAATGCCACGCAATGCTGCCTACTGTGAGTTCTTGGTAGAGCCTCTTTTGGAACCCACTTACAATATACCACAATCTGAAATGATTTTCCTTATTATTGGTCCTAATTCTCGATGGTATTGCGATATTTATACCTATCTCCAAGATAACACCTTTCCATCGGATCTATCCAATAAATCTCATAAAACCTTTATCCGTCAAGTTTCCCGCTATGTAATCTTAGCCAATACCCTTTACCGCTGAGGTCTCGATGGTACTTTACTTAGATGTCTTGAGCATGACGAGAGCAAAACTGCTTTACGAGAAGTACATGAAGGTATATGTGGGGCACATTCTAGCGGTCCTACCTTAGCCAAAAAACTCTTGCGTATGGATTATTATTGGCCTACAATGGAAACAGAGGCTTATCAGTTTGTTAAAAAATGCAAGCAGTGCCAAAAACATGCAGACTTGATACATGCTCCTACACATAAATTACAGTCTCTTACTACACCATGGCCCTTTTATCAATGGGGACTCGATCTCGTGGGCAAGATCCATCCACCTTCATCCAATGGTCATAAGTTCATTCTCATTGCCACAGACTATTTCACAAAATGGATTGAAGTTGTTCCTCTCACTCATATCACTGGAAAACAAATAGCCACTTTCATACTGAACTACATCATCTGTCATTATGGTGTTCCTTTATCCATCATCACAGATAATGGGCGTCCATTCAAAAATCAAGATGTCCGTGAACTTTGTGAGAAATTCCATATACACCATCATTTCTCCACACCTTACTATCCTCAAGGTAATGGCCAGGTTGAGGCCTCTAACAAAACCATTCTTAAAATTCTCAAAAAAATGGTCAATGAAGTTGGTCGAGATTGGCATATTCAACTGAATCCTGCCTTGTGGGCTTATCGCACAAGTATTCGCACTCCTACGGGTGCTACCCCCTATGCCCTTGTCTATGGATCCGAAGCCATCTTGCCCATCGAGGTTGAGTTACCCTCTTTGCGCGTCTCCTTGCGCAATCACATCGATGATGAAGAATACTGAGTTTCCCGTTTGCAGGAATTGGAGCTATTAGATGAATGAAGACAAACTGCTTTTAACCATCTTAGAGCATATCAAAAGCGAATGAGTCAAAGTTATAATCAGAAAGTGAAACCACACACATTTGAGGTTGGAGATCTTGTCCTTCGTGAAAATCCTCACAATCAACAAGACAGAGAAAAGAAGGGTAAATTTGAGCCTAACTGGTTGGGTCCATACGTTATCACTGCTGTGTATGGATCTGGGGCATATCAGTTATCTACTCCAGAAGGTGAATTGCTTAATGATCCCATCAACAGTATGCACATTCGCAAGTTTTATACTTGAGTGCTTTAAAGGGTACACTCTTTTAAAGTCCTGCAAAAAAAATTTTAAAAATGGAAAAAGTCCTAAAAAAAAATACAAAAAAAAATGGAAAAAGTCCTAAAAAAATGTAAAAAAAAAGTGAAAATAGTAAAGAGAATCAATTCGTTCAATGGTGAAAACCACTTCGGTGGCGCCTTGAGCAAGTACCATGGTGAAAACCGAGAAATTGGTGCCATGTGTAGAGGCTTTGCTCCTCTTTCCTTTGGAGCTCTACTTGATCTTTTCATCCCATTTTTCATTCACCCTCCACTTCACAATATCCTTTTCACACTCAGCATGGCTTGTGAATTGTTCGACAATCCCCTCACTTGCTCGCTTTGTCATGCGTACTAGATTGGTCCTATTCCTCACAGGGGCATTTCCTCAACCTTAACCATGGGTTAGGATATTGAGCATCTCGCGGTCAGAGAAACTACCCTCTTTGTCTGTCTACTTGCTTGCGATGCATCTCTTTCCGTTGTAAAAGGTCCTGAAAAAATCCAAAAAAATCATTAAATGTCTTGAAAAAAATCCATAAAAATCATAAAACGTCTTGAAAAAATACATAAAAATCATAAAATGTCCTGTAAAAATCCAAAAAAATCATAAAACATCCTGAAAAACTACATAAAAATCATAAAATGTCCTGAAAAAAAATCCAAAAAAAATCATAAAATGTCTTGAAAAAATCCATAAAAATCATAAAACGTCTTGAAAAAAATCCATAAAAATCATAAAACGTCTTGAAAAAAATACATAAAAAACATAAAATGTCTTGAAAAATTCCATAAAAATCATAAAATGTCTTGAAAAAATCCAAAAAAACGTCAAATATTCCAAAAATCCAAAAAATCAAATAACTTCAAAAATCCCTCAACACTGACACTTTCAGATCACCACATAGCTTTGAACTTCAGCAAAATCAAACTGCATCATGAGTAACAATCAAGCAAATATTGCAGCATACCTATCAATCCCTCTTCCAAATCAAAAGCGTACAACCGTACCAAGAATTAGTTCCATATCGAAGCATGACGCATGTTTGTTTGTTGGTCTTTGATTGTTTTATGATTTTATCTTTGGCGACATGTCTTTTAGCTTCTCCAGGATGTCTAGGACTAGAGAGGCGATGATGGGGCATG
This sequence comes from Sequoiadendron giganteum, assembly GCA_007115665.2. Taxonomy (NCBI): domain Eukaryota; kingdom Viridiplantae; phylum Streptophyta; class Pinopsida; order Cupressales; family Cupressaceae; genus Sequoiadendron; species Sequoiadendron giganteum. The sequence goes on along the minus strand of CM021104.1, from coordinate 333,598,068 downwards.
TTCACTTGTTTGCTACCGATGGATTGTTTCTTATTCATAGGACGACTCATCTTAAGACATGGTTATCTAAAACCATTGAGGACCTATGAGTCTAGTATGGATGAGTGCATTCCTTGTCTGATAGTGTCTTCCATGCAATAAGTATTCAGGTCATCTAGGGTCCTTATACCTAGATGCTTATACTTCATTACTAAATAAAAATGCAAACAGTATTCAGGTCGTCTAGATGTTCATGTTATCTAAAACCATTGAGGACCTATGAGTCTAGTATGGATGAGTGCATTCCTTGTCTGATAGTGTCTTCCATGCAATAAGTATTCAGGTCATCTAGGGTCCTTATACCTAGATGCTTATACTTCATTACTAAATAAAAATGCAAACAGTATTCAGGTCGTCTAGATGTTCATGTTATCTAGATGCTTATACTAATTTGCGACATAATAAGCTCGATGATGATAAAAGCACTTAAAATGCACAAGAGGCTTCATCACCTTCATTTTCTCCCATCTTGCATTTCCATTTCTTGCATTTCATTTTCTTCATCTTTCTTGTTGTAGAAAAATCAATCAACTTGCATCTCCAAATCTCATGTCCCCTTAATCAATCAACCAATCATTCTATCAACTTGTCTTGCACTTGCATCAATCTCAATCAGCTTCATCAGCTCATCAACCTGGCTATACTGATCATTTCCATCAATTGTTCAGTTATGCCTATCGATTGTGCATTTCCATCAAATGTACACCACCACTTTATCACTTGTGCAATATCAAGTATCTGATCATTTTCTGGTCACATCTATCAAGAGATTAATCTTCATACAATTTTTTTGATCAATCTCTCGAGGGGGCATATCATTCTTATCATATTCCTTACCAAGATATATCTAGGGCATGTATCAGTTGATCAATCTTTTTCTTTGAGACAACGCAACAAGTTGCATTGTCTCAAAGAGGGGCAAAATGTAGACACTCAAATTTAACCTCAAATCACATTACTCGTCTATTGATTAAAATGATCAATTCATTCAATACTTTCTTCTATTCATGCATTTCATCAAATCATTAAATCATTGCATTATCATTTGCATACGTCACATTATTGTTTTGCACTATCATTCATTATCATAATAAATTCATTATCATAATCATTCACTAGCATTTCATGATAAAACTATATTATCATTTAAATCAAATCATTTGCATAAATCATTCACTTCATATTGCATTTATATAAATCATTAAATCATTTCACCACATGATCATTCATAATGCATAATAAATAATAATTGTTCATAAAACATTTCATAACCATTCATAAATTAAATAATTTCATTTCGACAAATTATCATTCTTACATAAATCATTCTCATAAAAATATTAAAATAATTCATGATAAAACATTAATAAATCATTTTCATCCACATTAAAAATATATGCATTTAATTATTTTATTCAATCCTTCGCCATTCATTTAATCTATCTTCTTTATCGTTTCCACTCATATGCATTTCATTTCACTACACCATGTGGGATTTTAAAAATTCATTATTGCAATATCCATTTATCCCACATTTCTCATTCTCAACCTCTTTTTCATCAAAGATTCCTATTTAAACAGGACTCTCTTCTCATTTTGACCCCTACACGAATCTTGCACATGCACATATCTTCACAGCTTTTCTTAATCCACTCACTAACAGCCTCTTGATGCATCTATGCTTGCAAAAATCTGAGAGCAAAAGTGCATAACAAGACTTTGGTGATAGGATGCCAATGGAGACTGGTTTTTGTTTGGAAGCATTTTGATTATCTTATGGTAGTTTAGAATAGTTTCATTTCTACTTTTTGCTTTTAAATCTGAAACTGCTCTATTGTTGAGGTCCAGAAATGATGGTTCTTCTCCATAGAACCATTCATTTTTGAGAGCTTACAGGTGATATTGTCATCATATATGATAACAAAGCAACAAATATGAGTAATATTTTTATCGATCGTACTAATAAGTCAGATAGATTTGAGAAATATCACATGCACTAGGTTTTAACAAGTCACACAATTGATACTTTACTCATAAATCATGAATCTTCAAGGAAAAGGAATATAATAAAAGAAATTGTAAATAGTAGTCCCAAAAAGTTCAAATTAAATGACAAGTGGCTTTCTACTCTAGTAGAGTTAACCTTTTCGAGGAAAATTCACTCATGTGATCTTTCCATTTTAATGAGTAGGGTTTCTTTCTTTTGCTACAACCCTCACTTTGTTATCAAAAGTCTTCTTTCTCTACAAAAGCATTTAATTTGTTCTACGGTGGGAGGAGATAAAATGGGAAGCTCACAAAAAAGGTTAGCTCCACTTTCTTGCATTCCACTACAAAAAACATGGAATTATGGAAAATCTTCAAGGATGCGGGTATGAATACTTTTTTGCTAAGCCATGCAAGGGTTCAATGATGTGATAACATCTATATTCTGCAACTCCTGGAAGAATGACTAGGTTTCAATAGGAAACATCAATTTTGTAGTGACTACTAAACTCATTGTGGAGGCCACAAGACTCAAGAACAAGGGCTTAAAAGTGGTTAAATAGAGTAGCGAGAATTATCAGATATTCATAGAAAAATTCTTCAAAAAAATGAAAAATAAAAAAGGTTCCAAAATGGCTACAATTGGGAAAAAATTTTGCCCCATTTGATATAGTAAGTTTACATGTTATGCATTACTTTACTTTGGAAGGAAGATTCAAAATCGTGCATGGTTACCACTTTCCCTTATTAAATCACATTAGGTACAAGGAATGAATAAATGTCCCCTTCTATTTGCTTTCTTCTCTGCATTGTTGTATAGGAAATGGTGCATCTCCTCCATTACACTAGGGTCTTATATTAGATATTTATAAGAATGTTTTGGCTAATACCCCACTAAAAATCATTGCTTCTACTAACAACCCTCCAAAATTAAATATCATCAGTAGTACTTTGTATGTCTCTCCCAAAAATCCCTCTTCTAGGGTTACAAAAACTTAAAAAGGTGCTCCCAAAGGAGTGGCAACTTCTCCTCTTGAAGAAGAGATGTCGAATGTAACCTCGGCGAAGAGGAAACCTACTCTTAACACCCAAGATCATAAAAAAGAGGAAACATGATACTACCTTGAAGCAGGGGTTGAAGAATGTCACTATTGAAATAATGGATGCACTAAATGTAATGTCAAGGGTGGTGGTAGTTCCAACCCCTCTATTATAGGGAACAAAGGCCCCTCAATTGGCCAATGTGGGTGACAAGAAAAAAAGCGAAGATAAAAGGAAAGAAGCTTATCTTTGAGGAGGTGGTAAAATAATCGTCTAATGAGGAGTTCTTCCCCCACTCACTTACTAAAAGCACAAAGAACAATGATTCTAATAATGGAGATAATGTTAATGAAGAGGAAGAAAACAACTACGAGGAGTTAAACTTTGAAGAGTTTAATATGGAAGATAAGATTGAGGAAAAGGACCAAGAGATAGAGAATGTGTTAGAATAGGTCAATACAAAGTAATGAAAGAATTGGAAATAGGACATGATAATGAAAATATCAACAAGGAAGATAACAAGGTGGAGGATATTAAGCAGGAAGAGACTAACTCTAAGTCTTTGAATAGGCTTAGAGAGTATATTTTTTATCTTTAAGGTCAAGTTCACAATATGGAAGAAAAAATTGTATCAACGAGAAGCTTAAATGGATGTAGAACGCTCTTGGCACTATCATTTCTATTGTGGATAATATTATGTAGGGAGCTATATATGGCACTTTCAAGACACACCAATATCAAAAAGAAAAAGAAAAGGTAAGGGATCGCCTAGGGGGATTTGGTCCAGGATGATGATAGAAATGAGAAGACTACTATGGACTAGGAGGACTCCCTTGATGTAGTAAAGGAAAATTAGGACTTAATATACAATCCTAAGGAGTAACGGGTGCTTGGCCCCTTATTGTTTTTATTTTTGTCTATTCCTGTTCTCGGGCTAGGTGCTTTTTTTGTTGTGCTTGCATGCACCTTTTCTTGTTTCTTATTGCTCTTAGTTTTTAGATTCTTATTTTAGTCTGCTGCTTTCCAAACTGTGGTTCCTTGTTGTGGCCTTGGGCCTTTTTTATGGTTGTTCTATGCTTTTCTTGTTGTATTTGGGTTTAGGGCCATTTTACCTACTGTTTAATAATAATAAAAAAATAGCCCTTTTTGGATATTTTAAAATTATATTGAAATAACTATAAGCTTTGTAAATTCACTAAAACAAAGTGACACAAATTATACTTTCTAGGAGGGTCATTATATTTAGTGATTTTTAAGGGAGGGGGTGTTCTTATACATGAAATATTTATAAAGTTTCAACATGATTTTTGCTAGGGTGGTCTCTTTTGGTCTTGTGTTCGACTAATTTCCAAGGTTTCATCATGGTTACTACTATCAAATTTTACTCTTTAGTTATGAATTTGAAGCCATTGAACTACTACTAGTTTAGAGGGATCAAGGATCATTGCATAAATGAGGACCTCTTACTCACTCTTTATGGAATACTTCATGAGCCAAGAATTTTAAAGAAAAATTATCAATGGAGTTGTGACAATGACATAGTCTATAGACTAATTCATCACAATTTTCCTAGGCATCTAAAATATCATAATTTTCCTAGGCATCTAAAATATCACATTAGGCATGTTCCACTTATACTACATGTAAAGTCATCTAGAATTTATTTGGAGACCCACTTCATTCTCCATAAAATCATGATGTTTTATAGTAAATTCAAGAACACATGGGTTGTATTGAGATATTCATTGGTATTATGACATGGATATTATCTTATTTATTTGATACTTATAATTTACTTTAAGAGGACCACACATGTCTACAAGATCTACTTGAATGACTCCTTACTAAATGTCTATTTTTATAATCTCGTACTAAATATTTTGTTGACATTATTAAATAAATTTGTCTAATATTTGATGCTACCTCACATGGGATTTCATCTCCCTCATTAGAATAATAAGAATACATTCTTTCTTAGTGACATCTTATTATTATTTATGATTATAGTGCTTTGACTATCATTGTTCATTTTGACACATTCTACACAAGTACCTAATGCTTATTGATTTAAATTTATTATATATTTTGAGAGATATTCTTACAATATATTTATACCAAAATATTAAATGGTACCTAATTTCACTGATAAATCAAAACTAATCAATTGTACATTAATATTAATAATAGGAAGAAATATTTCAAGAAACATGATTTGAAGGTCATCATCATTAAATTAATGTTTCAATTTATCACATAATCATTAAAAATAAAAGACATAATTATTAAGAGGCTCAATGATCCTTTTGGTATACCTGATAAAATATTTTCTAGTTATTCTCAACCCATATTGATGTTAATATGATTTAGGAAATAAATTACCAATTCATCAAAGAAACATTAAAATCCTAAGGTAAATAATAAAACCATTGAATAACATAATCTATTGGGATTTGTGGAAATATCTTATCAAAATGTATTAAATCTTCATATTTAAATTCTAAAGATGTTGCATTACATGATGTTGGATGTTGTGGTTGTATTTCTGATATGTGGTTGTCATTGATGTCAACACTATTAGCATTAATTTCTTCAATATTATATATGTTGAGGATATTGAGAAAATTGTAATAAAATATGTTACAGGTTGTCTGTGAAGTAGTGAAGATCAGTGTGTTGGAAAGTTTAGTATGTTGATGGTAAGAAGTTGCTGATCAAAGGGTTTATTCTCAAGCCTATCTAGTTTCTACTCTGTATGTTTCAAAGGTGCGCATGAATATTTGAGCAAGTTATAAGGTTATGTGTTTCGATAATTGTTCTGCTACTGAAAAATGGTGTTCATGAAAGAAGATAATATGATTATGGTAATTTGAGTTGTTGTGTATGTTCTTGAAGTGTTTATGGATGTTTCTAGATCATGTTCTATCTATGTTGCACGTCCACATTGATCATTGTGCTCGCGATCCGAGATTTTCTCTTGCGTGTTCATGTTTTTCATGTTCATGACCGACAAGGTGATTGAAGCATGTTGTGGATCTCCAAAAAAGAATCTTTGAAGGTGTTTTGTATTCGAGGACATTTTTTTGGGTCTCTACTATGTTGTGGCCGACCTTGATTGATGTGCATTAATAATATTTATTGTTTTGGGCCGACATATTGCATTCATTCTATTATTTTGTTGAAGCTGACATGAAGCAATGCAATTTCTTGTTGCAAATATATATAAGTGATTGTTTCTTCATTTGAGAAGTGTGGAATGCGAAGTGTGTGAGTGTGTAATGCAAAAAGTGCGAGTGTTATGTGCGAATAAGGATCAGATCATTTGAAATAAGAGAAAAGTGTGAAGAAGAGTGAAAAAGTGTTCATGTGCTTAACTGGAACTGTACTTAGGCATTAGCAGATGCTACTTTCTCAATTCAAATTCTTCAGATGGATTCAATCTTAATTTTCTATGTAAGACAATGAGTCTTCCTTTGAGTAGTGAGCTCTAGGCAGTGTGTCTGAATGCATGTGCATTCCTTATTTATTCTTCTTATACTTTCAACAGGGTATAACTTGTGGATTAACCTCCACCATGGTTTTTCCCCTAACAAGGTTTCTATGCAAAAAAATCTTGATGTTATGTGTGTTTCTGATGTGTTTTTGATTCATGATTTCACTGTTATTAATCAAATATGAGAATAAAGGTTAATAAGTTAACAAGTTTGAAATTTAGTGACAACTGATTCACCCCCCTCTCAGTTTTCTGCCCTTGTGTTGCCAAAAATTGGTATCAGAGCAGGTTCCTTGGAAGAATTTTAACAACTTGAGGTGATCCAGGATGGAAACATACAAGAAGGATAGTCTGTGATTTGATGAAACAAATTATTCTCTGTGGAAGACTCGAATGTAGTGTCATCTGAGATGCATTGGTGAATTTTAATAGAACATTACAACTAATAGGTATGCTATCCCTCAAAATGGCCCTACTACTACTACTGAGATTAGGGATGTTGAATATAATATCAGAGCTAAGGAAGCATTGTTGAGTGCTTTGACTGATTCTGAGATGACAAATGTTATGGAGTTGAAGTCTACTTATGATATCTGGAAAAAGTTGGAAACCTTGTATGAAGTTGATGAAAATGTAAAGATTGCTAAGCTACAAAGTTTGAAAGGGAAATATGAATCCTTGAAAATGGGTGATGATGAAAATATTGCTACTTTCATGCAAAGAGTGAATGAACTTGTGTGTGGCATTAGATGTGCTAGTGGACAGTTAGATGAATCAAATATTGTTGCTAAAGGGCTTAGATTCGTACCTGTTGCATACAAAGTTAAAGGTACAGCTATTGAAGAGCTCCGGACTATGATAAATGTAACCAAAGATATGTTGGTTGGTAAACTTACTACTTTTGAGTTGAGTGAATTCGGTGATGCCCTTCCTAAGACAAAATATACATTTAAGGCTACTACTTCTGAGAGAGACAAGCAAAGATATGATTTGGGTAAAAGTTCTTCTAGAAAGGTATTCAGGTATGAAGAAGAAATGAGATAGAAGAAGAAAGAGAATTGAATGAGCTTGAATCACTTATTGTCAAAATAGAAGCTAGAGGAGAAGGTAAGTATAAAGGAAAGTTTCCCATAAAATGTTTTTCTCGCAATAAGATAGGTCATTTTACATCAAGGTGTCTAGAAAGATTTCCTAGGCCAAGACCTTACAAGCCTAAATCTCAAAAGAAGTGTTATTATACTACTGATGAAGGTGTGACAAATGATGAATCTGACAAAGGGAAGGCAAGTGATTATGAGTTTGTGTTTATTTCTATCAAGGAAAATAATCCTGTGTACCGAATCTACTAATTGTACAAATGTGGAGAAAGCTCTAGCTGCTCGAGTTGAAGAAAAGGATGAATGGGTAATTGACAATGGATGTTCACATCACATGATAGTTGATAAAATAAAATTTGTAAGCCTGGAAAAGTATCATTGTGGTATTTTAAGATTTGGTGATAACAATGGTGGTATAATATGTGGCAGAGGATGTATTTATTTTGATCGTGATGTAATGTCCCCTTCTCAAACCTGATCGTGCATATGACCGTTGGCCTTTTTTCTAGAAACCCGAAGGCTAGTCGGAAGGTTAAATTAGGGTTTCCTATTTTTGAGGAGGTCTTGGCTCTGAGATGGTGGATTCAATGGCGGATTCCTTCTGGGTTTTCAGAGGGCTTCGCAGTAGTATGTTCATTTCGGCATTCAGAGCATTTTCTGGAATTTACTATTTTTAGTAAATTCTATTTTTGGCAGTATACAGGTTGGTCTCAGGTAGTTGACTTTCCCCTTCAGTTGTCTCAAGTGGCGTATTCAGTTTCGGGCTTCAGAATGCAGTTTTGGAGAGTTGAACTCATTTCACTTAAAAATAACATTATAATTTAAATGTTATTTTATCACCTTGGCCTAGTCAAATAACTTAATGTTATTTTAAAAGGTGGACTTGAAGGGTGGCGCCATCATTGAGGTTATATTAAAATTATATTGAATTTATCAAGTCAAAACTAAGCCTTAAGGAGGACGCATTTATTTAAGTGAGAAATTTAATGAAGTCAAAATTAAAGATGCTTGGAAAAGGACGCCATTTCTTGGGATTAGGGTTTTGACTTTGGAAAAGAAGTTAGGGTTTCCAGGAAGGTCCACAGAAGCTTATAAAAGATAGCCTTGGGTTCTCATTTGAGGATCTGATGTTTTATAATATTGTTATGCTGCCGGAATGGCTTTGGGATTGCTTCGAGGAATGAATGCCTCCTAGCTTGGCTCTTCTTCTTGCTTGAAAGATAGCAACTAGTTGAGAGATAGTTTGTAATAGGTTTATCTTGCATTTCAGTTGAGTATCTTGCATTTTTGGAGTTCTAGATTTGCATTTCAGTCTCATTTTGAAGTTGCTGAAGTCAAGCTGAATCTGTAGTTTCACTCATAAATCTGAAAATAAAAATACAGTCGTTCTGGGTATTGATTCATTGAGTTTCCTTGATAGGGGCGACCCTTCTTGCAAAGATTCAGATTTTAATATTGAGTGTTTATTTTTTAAAAGCAAAATCGCTTCTCTCTATTGGCCGCACCATTCTGGTCTGCCTGGCAAATGTTTAGAAAAAAGAATACTTCGATTTGTTAGCTGTTTCTTGGTCTAGTCCTCATTGCCATCATTATAGCTTTCGTTTGCATCAGGTCTCATGTCATTCTGGCAAGTATTGAGTGAGTTGTGAGCATTTTAGTGGATTCTAGGGTTGCTGGTTATGCATATTACGTTGCTGTTTTGTTATATCAGTCTTGAGTAATCTGTATTTTGGTGAAGAGTTGTATCTGGAAGGTCATAATTAACCTTGGAATGATCATATCTATTATTGCAGCAGTGGAGAGCTTCTAATCTTGTTTATTGCAGGCATCTTCTGATATTTTGTAAGCTGAACAGTAGTACTGTCAGCATTTCTCTTAATCTTACTTTACATTCTGAAGCTGCATTGTATTTCTGTATATCTCCGCCATATGGTCGCCTCATTTCCACTCTGGAATTGGGTAGCACATACTTGGTGTTGAGTTTACTTTCAGCATAGTTAGCATCTCCGTCATATGGTAGCTCCCATTCCATCTTGGTTTGGAAAGCACATTCTTGACGTTGAGTTCCTTTCTGTATTTAGAGAAGAAGATCCTCTGACCATATGCTCGCCATCATCGGCGCCATCCTTGGTTAGAGTTGCTTTTTGCATAAGCAGTTTAATTCAGATCCTCTGACCAATGCTCACACCTTGCCCACATCGGGATCCTGGTGTACATTCTGGTTAGAGTTGCTTTCTGCACGTTTTGGTTTATCTTCTAACCTTAACGGGTGCATTGTTTGAAATCTGTTAATTGAAAAATTAAAAAAAAATTGGTTTGGAATATTTCAGTGGTATCAGAGCCAAGATCTTGCCATCCTGTGAACAATCCGTCTATGAGTGACAGAGAAAAGAGGTACTTTGCAAGAGAAGACAAGAAGGTTGGAAAACAGTTCCAGCTTTATCAACCTCCAGAAGGTCAGACAGCTTCAGGAACCTTGAGGGCTCATTTGGAGTCTTCTCAGGAAACAGACATGGCAGAAGGTGAGAGGTCAGTTGGGGGTAACGAGAGGATTACCAACAACAGAGATGACAGTGGAAAAGGGAGAGATGGGAGAGAAAGATCCATGAGTCCAGGAAAGAGATTTGAAAGAAAGATGGATGCCTTGATGGACATGGTATCTTTCATGATGGGGAAAGTGGGCCAGAACACCACTCCACAGAACAACTCAGGGCATAGAGGGGAGCATAGTGCTTCCAACCAGCATGATGAGCATGCAGCTCGGATGGTGTCAAACAACACTTACATTTCCTCCAGGCCGTTCAAACCCACCTTTTTGGCACCTGTAAACAATCAGCCAGATCCTGAAGAGAATGCTTCATTCGTGGAGCAGTTGAGACTGGGTCGTGCAGAGTATGATTCTCTACCTGCCGACATCAGGATGGATATGTCCTATAACGATTTCATGGATCATAAAAGGAAAAACAAAGGACAAGGGAGACACTATGATCAAAGAAGACCAACAAATCAAGGAGACTTGTACCAAGCTGTCAACAAGGTGACACTTCCACACTTTGACGGGAGTGATTCCAGTTCAGCCCGAGCTTGGATTCAGAAGCTGGATAACTATCTAGCTCTCAGACCTATGGTAGAAGAAGAAGCGATCAAGTTCGCTACGCTACACCTTGATGGGGTGGCGCACGAGTGGTGGTACCATGGCTTAATTACTCTGGGTCATCGGTCTATCACAACTTATGAGGAGTTCACTACCAGGCTCATTGAGAGGTTCGAGAAGAAGGATCCAGAAGTGCATTTTAGGGAGTTGGCACAGTTGAGACAGTATGGCACTGTTGAAGCCTACATAGCTGAGTTTCAAAGACTTTCAGTTATGGTCACTGGAATTACAGAAAGAAGATTAGTGATCCTATTCACTGAAGGATTGATGGAGCCACTCAAGGGTTGGATCAAAGCTTTTGATCCACCGTCCTTACAAGAAGCAATGAAAAAAGCTAGAAACATGGAGTGGGCTGCTCCCAAAGCAAAGTTTCCTTCCAAACCAGCCTTTCACAAAGGGGATAGAGGGAAAAAGTTTCATCAAAAGCCTCACCATAAGGAGTTTAAACCACAGAAACCCCATGGCTCAAGATTGGATCCAGAGACTATCAATGAACTCCGAAGGAAGGGGTTATGTTTTCGTTGTAGGGAAAAATGGTCCCAAGATCATGTGTGCCCAAAGGGTGCTAAAATTCATCAAATTGAGTTCTATACAGCTGATGAAAGCAATTCTGATTTTTCTGATCAGCAAGCTGATTTTGAGGACAGCGATGAAGAAAATACCCCAGAAGAGTCTGAAGGTGAAAAAGAAAGTGGTGGTACATTGGCTCAACTTTCGAGCTTCCAAAAGAATGAGTCCTTTAAAGTTCGTGGGATGATCAAAGGGCAACGTATTGTTGCTTTAATTGACACTGGAGCAACACATAACTTCATAGATGAAGTTGTGGTGGCAAAGAAAGGATTGCAAACAGAAGACTTTGAAGGGTTCAAAGTTATGGTTGCGGATGGGTTTCACATCTCATGCACCAAGAGGATTCCGAACATGTCAATGCAATTGGGCAATTACGAAGTCAAGGATGACTTCTACGTGGTCAATATTGGAGATACGGATGCTGTCCTTGGCATTCAATGGCTGCGATCTCTTGGAGAGATCTCTCTAAATCTGCAAACTATGGAGTTGAAATTTCAATCCGATGGAAAGAAGGTGGTGTTGAGAGGGATGTCAAATGGTGGCCCTCGGATTGTGTCATTCAAGAGGATGGCGAAGTTGATACGTCATGATCAAGTGGAGTGGGCTGCGGAGTGCATGATTCTTCCAGCTAGTCCCGCTGAAACGAAAATAGAGCATCCTCCAGATATTCAGTCTTTACTCACCAAGAAGAGTAAAGTGTTTGCTGATTTACCCCCGGGACCTCCTCCTAATCGAGGTTTAGAACACATCATAGAGCTCAAAGAAGGAGCTAAACTGGTGATCACAACTCCATATCGGTATCCGAAGAGACAAAAGGATGAGATCGAGAAGAATATTCGGGAACTTTTGGAGATGGGTTTCATACGCCCAAGCAAGAGCCCTTTTGCATCTGCAGTGGTTCTTGTGAAAAAGAAGGATGGTACCATGCGCATGTGCGTGGACTATCGTGCTTTGAACCAAAGCACAATAAAAAATAGATACCCCATTCCCAGGATAGATGAGCTCATTGATGAGCTACATGGGGCTAAGTTCTTTTCGAAGATTGATCTGAGGTCGGGTTACCATCAGATACGAATGAGGGGATCAGATGTGGAAAAGACAGCTTTCAGATGTCACTATGGACATTTTGAATTCTTAGTCATGCCGTTTGGGTTGACTAACGCTCCGGCCACCTTTCAGTCTTGCATGAACCATGTCTTTCAGAATCAGTTACGAAGGTTTGTGCTGATATTTTTTGATGATATTCTGATCTACAGCAAGACTTGGGAGGATCATCTCAAGCACTTGGAGGATGTGCTTAGTATCATGGAATCTGAGAGCTTATTTGCCAAAGCTTCCAAATGTGAATTTGGAATGGTGGAGTTACTGTACCTTGGCCACATAATCAGTGCTGAGGGAGTAAAGGTGGATCCGGAAAAAATCAAAGCAGTAGTTGATTGGCCACCTCCTGAGAGCTTGACCCAGTTGAAAGGTTTTCTGGGTCTTTGTGGATTTTATCGGAGATTCGTAAAGGGGTATTCACAGAATGCTGCTCCCCTTACTGATCTCACCAAAAAGGGAGCCTTTGCTTGGTCAGAAAAGGCTCAAATTGTGTTTGATAAATTCAAGAAGATCATGAGTTCGTGTCCAGTCTTGGCTATCCCGGATTTCTCCAAGCCATTCGAGCTGCAATGTGATGCTTCAGGTGAAGGAGTGGGGGCTGTCCTGATGCAAGACAAACACCCTATCGTGTTTGAAAGTAGAAAGTTACGGGGTGTGGAGAGGACATACTCAATCTATGATAAAGAAATGCTTGCTATTATGCATGCATTAGCCAAGTTCAGGCAGTACTTGGTGGGGAATAAATTCGTAGTTAAGACCGACCACAATAGCCTCAAGCATTTTATGCACCAGAAGGATTTAAATGAGAGGCAACAGAAATGGGTGAGTAAGCTTCAAGCTTACGACTTTGACATTGAATATGTCAAAGGAAAAAATAATGTCGTGGCCGATGCTCTCTCCAGAAGGCCTCATCTGAGCTCATTGTGTGAGCTTACTGCAGATTGGAGGGACATGTTGCTTGCTGATTATGCCAAAAATCAGTTTGCAACCAGCATTCTGGAAGGTACTTTCCATGATGAAAAGTACCAGGTGGTTGAGGGATTGATTCAGTATAAGGGAAGAATCTTTCTGGTGGCTGATTCTAAGCTCAAGAAGAAGATTCTTTTGAATTTTCATGACATTCCAGTTGCTGGTCACCAAGGTTTTTTCAAGACCTATAGGCAGATCCGAGAAAGGTTTTCTTGGAAAGGTTTGAAGAGAGAGGTTCAACGCTACATTCAGGAATGTCCTGTTTGTCAAGCAAATAAAAATGAGCATACATTGCCAGCCGGTTTGCTGCAACCACTTCCAATTCCCAATCAAAAATGGGAAAGCATTTCAATGGATTTCATCACTGGGTTGCCCAAGGCCCAAGGGAAGGATTGCATCTACGTGGTAGTTGACAGATTAACCAAGTTTGCTCATTTCTTTGCCATTACCAGCACTTTTTCTGCAGCCCAAGTTGCAGATTTGTTTTTTCGAGAAGTGTTTAGGCTTCATGGGTTGCCAAAGAATATTGTAAGTGATAGGGACAACAAGTTCCTAAGTACCTTTTGGCAAGAAGTTTTCAGAATGAGTGGTACTGTGCTCACTCCAAGCACGAGTTATCACCCCCAAACTGATGGGCAGACAGAAGTGGTGAACAAGTGGTTGGAAGGCTACTTGAGAAATTATGTGTCAGAACAGCAGAAAGCTTGGGTTAAGTGGCTGCATATAGGCGAGTACTGCTACAACTCTACCTTTCATATGTCAATCAAGATGTCGCCTTTCTTGGCACTTTACGGATATGAAGCACCCAGTTTTGCAGACTTGGTGTTTGGTGACAGCAAAGCACCTTTAGCCAAGGATTTGTTGCAGCATAGTCAAGACATAATGAGATCCTTGAAGGATAATTTGCAGATTGCGCAAAATCAGCAGAAGTTGTATGCTGATCAGAGGCGTGTTGAGCGTTCGTTTGAGGTTGGGGATATGGTCTATCTTCGTTTACAACCTTATAGACAGTCTACTCTCAAGAAGAGTGGAGCTGAGAAGCTCAAACCTCGCTTCTATGGGCCATTTAGGGTCATCAGAAAGGTTGGGGCAGTAGCTTATGAATTAGAGCTACCTTCAGATAGCAGAGTGCATAACGTCTTCCACGTGTCCCGCCTCAAGAAGGCACTTGGACAAAATGTGGTTGCTTCTTCACAGTTGCCACCGTTGGATGAAGAAGGACAGTTGGTTCTAGTTCCCGAGGAGATACTTGATGTCAGAGAACGTTCCTTGAGGAATAGAACTATCAGAGAATGTTTGGTAAAGTGGAAGAACCTGCCTATGGAGGATGCCACTTGGGAAAGTGATGAGATATTGCAGCATCCTAGTTTGCGATTGCTTGAGGACAAGCAATCTTGGGGAGGGCGGACTGTAATGTCCCCTTCTCAAACCTGATCGTGCATATGACCGTTGGCCTTTTTTCTGGAAACCCGAAGGCTAGTCGGAAGGTTAAATTAGGGTTTCCTATTTTTGAGGAGGTCTTGGCTCTGAGATGGTGGATTCAATGGCGGATTCCTTCTGGGTTTTCAGAGGGCTTCGCAGCAGTATGTTCATTTCGGCATTCAGAGCATTTTTTGGAATTTACTATTTTTAGTAAATTCTATTTTTGGCAGTATACAGGTTGGTCTCAGGTAGTTGACTTTCCCCTTCAGTTGTCTCAAGTGGCGTATTCAGTTTCGGGCTTCAGAATGCAGTTTTGGAGAGTTGAACTCATTTCACTTAAAAATAACATTATAATTTAAATGTTATTTTATCACCTTGGCCTAGTCAAATAACTTAATGTTATTTTAAAAGGTGGACTTGAAGGGTGGCGCCATCATTGAGGTTATATTAAAATTATATTGAATTTATCAAGTCAAAACTAAGCCTTAAGGAGGACGCATTTATTTAAGTGAGAAATTTAATGAAGTCAAAATTAAAGATGCTTGGAAAAGGACGCCATTTCTTGGGATTAGGGTTTTGACTTTGGAAAAGAAGTTAGGGTTTCCAGGAAGGTCCACAGAAGCTTATAAAAGACAGCCTTGGGTTCTCATTTGAGGATCTGATGTTTTATAATATTGTTATGCTGCCGGAATGGCTTTGGGATTGCTTCGAGGAATGAATGCCTCCTAGCTTGGCTCTTCTTCTTGCTTGAAAGATAGCAACTAGTTGAGAGATAGTTTGTAATAGGTTTATCTTGCATTTCAGTTGAGTATCTTGCATTTTTGGAGTTCTAGATTTGCATTTCAGTCTCATTTTGAAGTTGTTGAAGTCAAGCTGAATCTGTAGTTTCACTCATAAATCTGAAAATAAAAATACAGTCGTTCTGGGTATTGATTCATTGAGTTTCCTTGATAGGGGCGACCCTTCTTGCAAAGATTCAGATTTTAATATTGAGTGTTTATTTTTTAAAAGCAAAATCGCTTCTCTCTATTGGCCGCACCATTCTGGTCTGCCTGGCAAATGTTTAGAAAAAAGAATACTTCGATTTGTTAGCTGTTTCTTGGTCTAGTCCTCATTGCCATCATTATAGCTTTCGTTTGCATCAGGTCTCATGTCATTCTGGCAAGTATTGAGTGAGTTGTGAGCATTTTAGTGGATTCTAGGGTTGCTGGTTATGCATATTACGTTGCTGTTTTGTTATATCAGTCTTGAGTAATCTGTATTTTGGTGAAGAGTTGTATCTGGAAGGTCATAATTAACCTTGGAATGATCATATCTATTATTGCAGCAGTGGAGAGCTTCTAATCTTGTTTATTGCAGGCATCTTCTGATATTTTGTAAGCTGAACAGTAGTACTGTCAGCATTTCTCTTAATCTTACTTTACATTCTGAAGCTGCATTGTATTTCTGTATATCTCCGCCATATGGTCGCCTCATTTCCACTCTGGAATTGGGTAGCACATACTTGGTGTTGAGTTTACTTTCAGCATAGTTAGCATCTCCGTCATATGGTAGCTCCCATTCCATCTTGGTTTGGAAAGCACATTCTTGACGTTGAGTTCCTTTCTGTATTTAGAGAAGAAGATCCTCTGACCATATGCTCGCCATCATCGGCGCCATCCTTGGTTAGAGTTGCTTTTTGCATAAGCAGTTTAATTCAGATCCTCTGACCAATGCTCACACCTTGCCCACATCGGGATCCTGGTGTACATTCTGGTTAGAGTTGCTTTCTGCACGTTTTGGTTTATCTTCTAACCTTAACGGGTGCATTGTTTGAAATCTGTTAATTGAAAAATTAAAAAAAATTGGTTTGGAATATTTCAGGTGAGCATAATATTGATGATGTTCTTTATGTTGAAGATTTGAAGCATAATCTTTTGAGTGTTGGACAGATGGTTGATAAGGGATATGATCTTGAATTCAAAGATGGAAAATGTAGAATATTGGGAAGTTTTGGAAATGTGATTGCTTCAAGTACTAAAACAAAAGGTAACATATTTCATCTACATGCTGCTAGTAAAAGTTGTCTGATCGCTCAAGTTGATGAGAGTTGGTTGTGGCATAGAAGAATGTGTCATGTAAACTTTGAAAATATTATCAAGATAAGTTCCTCACAGACTGTGAGAGATCTTCCTAAGTTGGTGAAGCCTACTAATGACATATGCAAGGAATGTCAATTAGGAAAACAAACTAGAATTTCATTTCCAAGCAAACAATATTTTTCAAATGAATTGTTGGAGCTTGTGCATACTGACTTGTGTGGTCCTGCTAGAATCATAATTCTACAAGGTTACAAGTATTTCATGTTGCTTATCGATGATTACTCTAGGATGATGTGGGTTACTTTATTAAGGGAGAAATCTAAAGCTCTAGCGAAATTCAAGATCTTTAAGGTTATGGTTGAGAAAGAGACAGGTTTCAAGATTAAGTGTCTAAGATTAGATAGAGGTGGTGAATTCACTTCCAGTGAGTTTGATTCTTTTTGTGAAGAACATGGGATAAAGAGACAATTATCTGCATTGCGGACCCCTCAACAAAATGGAGTTGTGTAAAGGAATAACACAATAGTTCTAGATGCTAATAGGACTATGATGCTAGAAGGAAATGTCCCTCATATTTATTGGAGAGAAGTTGTGAGTACTGTTGTTTATATCCTCAATCGAGTACAAATCAAAAGTAATTTTGGTAAGACTTCTTTTGAGCTATGGTTTGGTCACAAGCCTACTATTAAATATTTCAAAATCTTTGGGAGTAAATGCTATATTAGAAGAGATGAAGATATAGGAAAGTTTGATGCTAGAAGTGATGAAGGAATCTTTCTTGGTTATTCTACTAAGAGTAAGGCCTACCGATGCTACAACAAGAGATTGAAGAAAATGGTTGAAAGTGCAAGTGTTAAGGTTGATGAAGACATTTTTAGACCCTCTAGAACCTATGGATATTATTTTGATGATCAAAATGACAGTACTAACAAGATTCAGACTTTAAATCAAGTGCAAATCGTTCTGGTGAATCAAGAAGATCAAGAGGAAGGAGAGACTAGTGAAAGCACAAAAGAGAGATCACAAGATCCTGAAATTCAAGAACACTCTAAGACTCCAAGGTAAGTGAGAAAAAATCATTCAAAAAATTAGATTATAGGAGATGAGAACAAAGGTGTCCAAACTAGGCGAAGAATTACAGAAGAATATTGTTTAATTTCAAAGACTGAGCCAAGTAATTTCAATGAAGCATGCAAAGATGAACATTGGATTGAAGCAATGAAAGAAGAACTAAAAAAAAATGAGAAGAATACTACATGAATTCTTGTTCCTAGACCTAAAGACAAAAATGTAATTGGAACTAAATGGGTATTTAGAAACAAACTGAATGAAAAAGGTGAAGTTATCAGAAAAAAAGAAAGTTTGGTATGCAAAGGATACTCTCAGATGGAAGGAATTAAATTTGAAGAAAAAATTTCTCTCGTTGCTAGAATTGAAGTTGTGAGACTATTTCTTGCTTATGTTGCTTACAAAAACTACAAATTTTATCAGATGGATGTCAAGTCAACATTTATAAATGGTGAATTAGAAGAAGAGGTGTATATTGAGCAACCTGGTGGATTTCAATTGATTGATCATGGAGATATGGTATGTTGGTTGAAGAAAGAATTGTATGGACTCAAGCAAGCCCCTAGAGCCTGGTATGCCAGATTGGATAAGTATTTGTTGAAGCTTGGATTTAACAAAGGTACTACTGATAGTAATTTGTATTTCAATATTGATGAAGATAAATAATTGTTTGTGGAAGTCTTTGTTGATGATATCATTTTTGGAGGAGATGGTGGTTTGTGCATGAAGTTTGCTAATGAAATGCAAAATGAGTTTGAGATGTCAATGATTGGAGAGCTGAAATTATTTTTGAGATTGCAAATTACTTAGTTAGATAAAGGAATATTTATATCTCAGTCCAAGTATGTGAGAGAACTGCTAAAGAAATTTGGTATGGAAGATTTAAAGCCAATCGGTACACCCATGGTGATCGGATGTAAGTTGACACAAGATGATGATTATTCGAAGGCAAATCAGACTAGATATAGATAAATGATTAGTGGACTACTTTATTTGACTCAAACTAGACCAGACATCATGAATGTTGTATGAATTGTTGCTAGATTTCAAGCCGATCCTAAGGAATATCATGTGACTGCCATGAAGAGAATTTTTCAGATACTTGAAAGGAACAATTGATTTTTGCCTATGGTATCCTAAAGATGATGATCTTACTTTAAGCTCCTTTACCAATGTTGATTGGGAAGGAGATGTGAATGAAAAGAAAAGTACTAGTGGTGGCACATTTTTCTTGGGAAAGAAGTTGATTTCATGGTTAAGTAAAAAGAAAAACATTGTTTATTTATCCACTACAGAGGCATAATACATTGTTGCTGCTAACAATTGTACTCAAGTATTGTGGATGAAGCAAATGTTGAAAGATATCAAATTTGTGTATGATGAACCTATTGCCATATTCTGTGATAATTCAAGTGCTATAAAAATTTATAAGAATTTGGTGTTGCATTCAAAGACCAAGCATATATCTATCAAGTACCACTTTTTGAGAGACAAAGTGAGTGATAAGGAAGTCAGATTGGAGTATATGCCTACTAAGGAACAAATTACATACATCTTTACTAAGCCTTTACCCAAGGATACTTTTGAGTATCTCAAAGGGAAGTTAGGGGTGGTTACCCCTCCTAATCAAAACTAAGATGCAAGACATTGCATCATTCTGTGCACTTCATAGTTGAATCTTGATTCAGATTGATGTTGTGGTGGCTGCTACTCAGGGAGAGTAGTCAAATGATTCAAATATGTGGTTTAGAGCTTGGAACTTTGTCATTGATGTCAAAGGGGGAGAAGATTAATGTGAAAAAATTTGGAAGAGCTAAAAATAAAGGGGGAGAAGAACAATATTATTTTTTTTGGAAAGAACTAAGGGAGAGAAGAGCAATATCTAAGGGGGAGATTGTTGGAGAAGAGTTGGTTATGTTGATGGTGTTTTTCACATCATGTGTTGCCATCAATGCCAAAGGGGGATATTGTTGTATTTTATGGTTGTATTGCTAATATGTAGTTGTCACTAATGTCAACACTATTAGCATTAATATCTTTAAGATTGTATATGTTGAGGATATTGAGAAAATTGTAATAAAATATGTTACATGTTTTCTATGAAGCAATGAAGATCAGTGTGTTGGAAAGTTTAGTATTTTGATGGTAAGAAGTTGTAGATCAAAGGGTTTGTTCTCAAGCCTATCTAGTTTCTACTCTGTAATTTTTAGAGGTGCGCATGAATATTTGAGCAAGTTATAAGGTTATGTGTTCTGACAGTTGTTTTGTTACTGAAAAATAGTGTTCATGAAAGAAGATAATATGGTTCTGGTAATTTGAGTTGTTTCATATGTTCCTAAAGTGTTTGTGGATGTTTCTAGATTGTGTTCTATCTATGTTCCACATCTGCATTGATCATTGTGCTCATGATCCAATATTTTCTCTTGCGTGATCATGTTTTTCATGTTCATGGCTAACAAGGTGATTGAAGCATGTTGTGGATCTCCAAGGAAGAATATTTGAAGGTGTTTTATGTTCGAGGACATTGTTTTGGGTCTCTACTATGTTGTGGCTGACCTTGATTGATGCACATTAATAATCTTTATTGTTTTGGGCTGATAGATTACATTCATTCAATTATTTTGTTAAAGACAACATGAAGCAATGTAATTTCTTATTGTGGATATATATAAGTGATTGTTTCTTCATTTGAGAAGTGTGTGAGTGTGTAATGCAAAGAGTGTGAGTGCTATGTTCAAATAAGGATCAGATCATTTGAAAGCAGAGCAGAGTGTGAAGAAGAGTGAAGAAGTGTTCATGTGCTTAACCAAAAATGTACTTGGGCATTAGCAAATGATACTTTCTCAGTTCAAATTCTTCAGATGGATTTAATTTGAATTTTATATGTAAGAGAATGAGTCTTCCTTTGAGCAATGAGCTCTAGGAAGTGTTCTTGAATGCATGTGCATTCCTTATTTATTATTCTTATACTTTTAATAAGGTATAACTTGTTGATTAACCTCCATTGTGGTTTTTCCCCTAACAAGGTTTCCACACAAAAAATATTGGTGTTATGTGTGTTTCTAATGTGTTGTATATTTATGCTTTCACTGTTATTAATCAAATCTGAGAATTAAGGTTAATAAGTTAATAAGTTTGAAATTCGATGACAAATGATTCACCCCCCCTCTTAGTTGTCTTTCCTTATGTTGCCAACACATGATCCTCATTTACATTAAATAATTCAATTCTAAGTGCCAAAAAAAATAAACAAGACAAATGTGTAACAACTTCAAAAGTAAGAAGTGTGTGATGTGAAGGAGTATATATGATGGTATCATTATAATTATAATTTACTTAATTATTAAGATTGTACATGTCTTACAATAGTGTATCCAAGGTGGAAGTCTCTGTAGAGACAAGAGTAGTATGAGTGTGAAATAATAGAAGTGTAATGAGGATTTGTGAGGGGAGGTGAGGTCACAACCAAGGAAGGATGGATGAAATTATAAGATGGAATATGGATGGTGTGGGAGGGAGGAATGGTGTAGGATATGGAATGGAGATAATGGTTGGTGGCTATAGAGTAATGGATAGAACTAGGGATGTGAGTGGAAGGGAAAATGAATTACACTAAGAAGAGTAGTATTGTATGAAGAAGGTATTGTGGGTAGAGTATTAATAGAGGGTAGTCATAGTGAGGAACACAATTAATGAAAAATGTGGAATAAGGTGTAGTCATGAAGAGAGGAATGATGGTAGGAGTATGGATACTAGAATTGGGAGTGATAATAGGAGAAGCAACATAGTTGGTGGTGGCTATAAAAGTTGGTTTGAAATTATGATTAGAAGAAGAGGAGGGTTGCGAGGATAAACAATTAAAATATACCATCAAAGATCCTATTCCATGAAGGATATCTATGCCAAATGGGTTTCTCAATAAATTTTGAGGTAATGAGGTGGTCAATTATTGAGGGGATAGGGTACTCATAAGCGCATCCACAAGAAATTGTCTAGTAAGTGTAAGATCTTGTTTAGCTATCTATACATTATGGTCAAAATTGTCTCGGTTAACATGATTATCAAAATGATTATCAACATGAGTGTAGACATGTAAAATTGACCTAACACCTCACACACCCTAAACAACATTTTCACATCATCAACATCATTATCATCAAATATAACTACATTTCACATAAATTACATCAAAAAACCCAAATTGCTCTATTAATTGAATAATACAACATTATTTAATTAATTCAATTTTTCATCGTTTTTGACTAATTAAATAAATTTAATTTATATAATAAAGTCCCGAAACCCTCGTTTTGCTATTAATTAAATAAAATGACATTATTTAATGAATTCACTTTTTCATCATTTTGACCAATTAAATAAATTATATTTATTTAATAAATTCTTAATCTCACATTATTCATCCCGATTAGTTAAATAATAATCAATTATTAATTACGTCGCTAAATCACTTTATTCCCCTAAAGTTAGTTAAATTATTAAATCATAATAATTTATTTACGACACTTTCCCTCTAAAATTTTGAATAATTAAATCAAACTATTCAAAACATCTGTTGGAAATATGCCTCAATCTCGCTGGCTTGTACCACTTTGGCCTAGGGGACTTCATGTGTTCAACCTTTTCCTTGTCACCGAGACTCTGTCCGGTCGGCGGAACTCCTAGTGGTCTTCCGATGAATGTCCGACGGGTCTAGCTTGGCGACATTTCTTATCGGCTAGTGATCGCTATCGGCAGGATCCTTTGTGTTGTTCCACTGATGGCTCGATGCGACAAGGCAATCTCATATCAGCGAGTGACATTTCATGTCCCACCGATATGTTGATATGCGTTGAGCGATTGAAGTTGGACCAAGCGGCAAAGAACCTGATCGACGGTTGTGGAGGCTTTGATCTGATGGTGTCCGTTACGTTTCGCACCATCCTGATGCAAGTATCATTGATAAATTTTTGGCCGAACGGAATTGCTTGTGCATTTGGTACGTGGCAGTGAGTTAAGTGGTGTGCGTAACAGAAGGATGGTGGGTCCCAAGCATTTATGCTATGTTGGCGGGTCGTGGACACTTGTTAGAATCTCGAGAGTTCCTTGGGGAATATAGAGGATGTTGCTTGAGATTCCCCGAAGGAGCTCCAGCGGCTTACACGTGGCTCAGTGGGACCCAAGTGTGCTATAAGCGGAGAGTGGAAGCGGTGGACACGTGGCAGCTTCATAAGCCATTTTCGGGTGGGCTCAAGGGAATCTTGGAGATTCCCTCCTAGGTGCCCCAAAACTTCCTTTAGTGGTAGTCATGTGGCTTGTGGGACCCAATAAAGATGGCAGTCGGTGTTTTAATGATAGTGGTTGATTGCCACCCTAGAATGGTTAGCGATGGCGCTTAGGGTGACTAATCTACAAGCAATGGATAAATGGTAGTGCGACATGTGGTGAAATCTCATCGGTTGATTTTGCATCGTTGTTGCAAATCAATGGCTAGAGACTAAAAGCTTGTGCACGCATCTCGAGGGTTTGATCTGAGTGTGAATTAATTGTAGGGTAGCTCGATGTTAGTTGCTAGGGTGGTGCATGCAACCCGAGATGGTGAAGCTTATTGGTGGGGTATTATGAGACCCTAATGGGCATTTGGTGGGTATGAGATTTTGATCGAAAGGTGAGAGGTTGGCCTGAGGCCGATTGATGATGAGCCAGAAGGCGAGACCAAATGTTGATCGATAGTAAGCCAAAGTTGAGAAGTTGATGCTAAAAGTAGAGCAAGCCGATAGAGATCATATCAAAAGATTGAATGATCACAAGATCCATGATCAGTGAGCTCGGTCAGAGACCAAAGAGTGTGTGTTCGAGCAGTATGCACAGAGAATTGTAACCACGAACATTGAGAAACTCAAAACCTAGGCAGATGTGAACCTGAGGTGGCTGCTAGGTTGTGCTAGCTGAAAGGTTGGTTGTGTAAATGGGCTAAAGAGCTAAAGGGAACCTTCACTGTATGTCTCGTGAAGACATTGTAACAATGCAAGGTTGTAGATCTATGTTGTTTCCTATATTTCTCCAGATGAACAAGATGTAACTCCTATAATGGCTATGAGCCTAATATTGTATTGTAACTATTTAGTTGTTGAATAATACAATGGCTCTATCTTTTGCAGTGTGGGGTTTTTTACCTGAAAGGGTTTTCCCCACGTAAATTTGTGTGTTCATGGTGTTGAATCTGGTTTAAGTTTGCATGTGCTTTTCTCAAAAGGATCAATGGGGGAGAACTATTGTGCTTGTTTCCACTTTTTGGCACAGTTGTTAGTGCTTCTGGAGTGATTTAGAAATGAAAGTCACTGAGGCACTACTAGTTTTAGACTTTAAATCTGAAACATTCTCGTATGGTAACCCCAACAAGTGGTATTAGAGTTGGTTAAGGGAGGTCAAGGTTTGTTCATGATACCAACAAGTGGTATCAAAGCCTTCTTTTGGATGCTGGTTATGGGAATTTCTCTTGTGTGGATTTATGACCCTGGAAATATTGAGGAAATTTGGAGAAATCGACTGATGCTTGATCTTTCCGATGAGTAAGACTTCTCGCTCTTTTGATTCAACACACAACATGAAAGATATAGGAGGTTTTGGAGTTGATCATATTGTGGCGATGTGGCTTGAGGCTCCTATTTGGTAGGAAATAATCCTGATGCAAGGGGTGTGATTTTATGCTTATGGTTGTGTTGCAGCAAAGCCTGGTTCATACTGGGTGTCTGTGTGAGAGGCGTCCTAGCAATATGGAGTTGCTTGGGTTGTTTCTCAACCATGGAGTGTTGTGCTTGTGCTGGGTGTTTTGACTTAGCACTGAAGACAGTTTCTCTGTTGTCCTGATTACATGAAGGCTATGAAGTTGATTTGGGTGGTCTAAAACTTCTGAATAGCCTGGCTCTCTTGTATGCTTGTGCATGGTTGTGGTTTTGGATTTGGTCCAAAATGGGCCTTCTATTCTTGTGTACATGTACCTTGTACTCGCATGTTTCGGATTCATGTCTTTGGTTCTAAAGGGTTTTCTGTAGATTTTCCTAAAAAAGTCTTTGATGCATATTCATGCGCATTCACTGTTCTGGTTAACCGTGATGGCTGTGTGTAGACTCCTAAGCTGTCTAGATGTGTAGTGGATATGGATGTGCATGTGTGTTTTGGAAACATGGTGGTTTTGTAGGTTTTTCACGGTCAAGTAAAATTTGTGGTTTGTGGAGCTGTTGTTAAACTATTTTCTAGACCCTAGCTTTTGGGTGTGACTGGATGAGAGAGTTGCAATTCTACATGTTTGAGGAGGTGCAATTTCTTCTCTGCATGGGAGTGTTGGTATGTGTTTTTCATTCAAAATTCTTGTGGTGTTTTCTTGTTGGTTTCCTAGACTATGGTGCTTGGGTTGTGGACATGATTGTCAAATCAGATCTGAGCTTGATCTGGTGTTTGAGTCATGTTTTCTACATGGGTTTTCTCTTTGAGATCTCAGTTGTGCAGTTTCCAGTGTGATGATAGATTTGCAAGGTTTTTCACTGGTTGCATCTACGAGTTGTGCAATGTTGTGGGCTATTTTTACCCACAGGTTTTTTGTGAGTCAACTCATAAGTGGACTGTCAATATCCATGAGGTTGCTTCAGTGGTGGTGCAAATTTATTAGCTGGCCTTGTCTGTGGCCACTTGTGCATTGATGTAGTTGTTTTGAGATGCGAGGAGGAATGGAATTTGGGTACCTAGATAGCTAGTTATGGGGACCTATAGCATGTGTATCATGATGTCATGGAAATCTTGATACACTGATTAGTGTAAGATTTTGATAGTGATAATGCGGTTTGTGTGGTTCAGAGACCTTGGTACTGCTCGACATTGTTGTCAGATGGACATGTTGTCGTTTGTACTTGGAGGTTTCCAGATCAACAGATGGTTGGTCATGGTTCTTGGAAAGCTCAATGCCATGATCACTAGGAGCTTTAGCAGTGACTATGTATTCATAACTTGGTGGTGAATGATCTTCTTTGGTGTTGCAGATGTTTCTGGTAGAGCTCTTAGACCCTGTTGTTGTAGAAGAGCTCTTTCACATTTGCATGGGCACTATTTGAGGATGTACAACATCCTAGAGCCATGGAGGACTCTTGCGAGTATTTGGTTGAGGTGTTCGTGGTGCTTGACAGGTGATGTTGGTTTAGAGTTTGCTTGCTTTATGTCATGATATACTCTTGTTTGTGCATTAGAGTTTTGGCATGATGCATTGCTCTTGAGACCTTGGTATGTTCACCTGGAGCGTGGGATCTCCTAAGGGGATGGTAAGATCACGATGTCATGATAAGTTCTTGATTCCTAGGTTTGGAGCTTTGACAGTGGTTTGGTGTTTCTCTATGTTTTGAGTGCATTGGTCATGTGCTTGAGAACTTCATGTTCGTTGTAATAATAAAGATTGGAGTTTAGCATGAGATGATTAGTTGTTGGTGCTCATGGATACACGAAGAAACAGGTGAGCTTGTTGTTACTATTTACAGTTGAAAGTTTGAGTAGCCCGGACCTTGGTTGAACAGGAGTTCAATAGAGACTGATAAGGAGATTGTTCTTGGATAAATCATGGCAGCTGTTATATCTTGGAGGAGCATCTTTCTCCCTTTGGTCTTCTCGGCAGTGAAGTTCTTCTGAGAGGTATTTTCCCATTATATCTTTTAGATGTGTTTTTTATGCTTGCTTTCATGATATGGATCTTGATTTGTTGTTTAAGTTTCTGGAGGATCCATAGTGAAAGGTGGATAGCATAGTTTATCTCCCGGTGCTTTTGAGAATTGGTAGGAGATAAGAATATGGGTTGGTTTGATCTTCTTTGAGAGGCTTCCCTTTGGGATGTGAAGGAGGTCATACTAGACACAACTAGCATTTAGAAGTGTGTGTAGAAGGGCATATTTGGTTTGCAGGTTTGCATATCATTGTGGATGTTCCTTGGTACTACATGATTATGCTCTTTTACGTGTCATGATTGGTGGACTTGGTATGCCTGGATCACTTGTGATGGTGCCTTGTTTATTGGGATGCTAACGAAGAGACACGTTGAATGTGCTCATTCCAGTTCTTTGCATTCATTTGGACATTGCCCATGCAATGGGAGCTCTTGGATGTGTTTGGTCTTCTTTACTAGTTAGCACATGGTGCTTGTATTCTACAGGTGATGGGTGGATATGTGATGGCATGATTTTACTGATGTGCATACTTTGGAGGTATGGATGATTGGATGGATTAACATGAGTTGTGTGTGCTATTTTGAGTCACATGGGTTTTGATCAGTTGGATGGGGGCAGTCAGTTTTTTGGTTGTTGTTCTAGCTGGTGGTTTATCATGTTTTGGAGAATGACTTCACGTTTGTGTTCATGATCGGGGAAATTTGAAGTTGTTCCATTGTTGCTTCTGTATGGTTGGTGAGCATAGTGGAGTGGTGGTAGTTTGATCACTTTTTCTTCTAAAGTATCTGATGCTTGTGTCCCAAAGATTGGTGTAGTTTTTCCTTGGCTTGTTACTTTTTCCTATGAAGGATGATTGGAACTGTTGCCTGTGTTGGTGGACATCTCATATGGCATTGTAGGTGTCCTGTTTGGAGGAAGGAAGCATGGTGGAGCAATTCTTTGTGTTCAGGTTCTGGAGGAAGCTAGAAAGTCTTCATCAAGTGGGATATTGTTGGAAATATGCCTCAATATCATTGGCTTGTATCGCTTTGGTCCGAGGGACTTCATGTGTTCAACCTTTTCCTTGTCGCTAAGACTCTGTTTGGTTGGTGGGACTCCTGGTGGTGTTCCGACGATGGCCCGACAGATCTGGCTTGGCAGCATTTCTTATTGACTGGTGATCGCTATTGGTGGGAGTCTTTGTGTTGTTCCACAAATGGGCCAATGCGGTGAGGTGATATCATATCGGTGGGTGACATTTCATTTCCCACTGATATGTCGATATGCATCGAACGATTGAAGTTGGACCAAACGAAGAAGAACCTAATCGATGGCTATGGAGGCTTTGATTCGATAGTGTCTGTCACATTCCATGCCATCCTAATGCAAGTACCACTGATAAATTTTTGGTTGAGAGGAATTTCTTGTGAATTCAACATGTGGCGGTGTGCATAGTGGAAGGATGGTGGGTCTCGAGCATTTATGTTGTGTTGGCAGGCCATGGACACTTGTTAGCATCTCGAGAGTTCCTTGGGGAATATCGCTTGAGATTCCCCAAAGGAGCTCCAATGGATTACATGTGGCTTGGTGGGACCCGAGTGTGCTCTAAGCGGAGAGCGGAAGCGGTGGACACATGACAACTTCAGAAGTCAATTTCGGGCGGGCTTAAGGGAATCTTGGAGATTCCCTCCTAGGTGCCTCAGAACTTCCTTGAGCGGTGGTCACGTGGCTTGTGGGACTCAATAAAGTTGGCAGTCGATGTTTTAATGATATCGGTTGATTGTCACCCTAGAATGGTTAGTGATGGAGCTCAAGGCGACTGATCTGCAAGCGATAGATGAATGGCAGTGCGAC
Organism: Sequoiadendron giganteum; assembly: GCA_007115665.2. Lineage (NCBI taxonomy): Eukaryota > Viridiplantae > Streptophyta > Pinopsida > Cupressales > Cupressaceae > Sequoiadendron > Sequoiadendron giganteum. Next base: position 333,569,515 of record CM021104.1, on the reverse strand, counting down.
ACGTGGTGAAATCTCATTGGTTGATTTTGCATCATTGTTGCAAATCATCGACTAGTGACCGAAAGCTTATGCCCGTATCTTGAGGGTTTGATCTTATTATGAATTGATTGCAGGGCAACTCGATGTCAGCTGCTAGGGTAGTGCATGCAACCCGAGATGGTGAAGCTTGTTTGTGGGGTATTATGAGACCCTGATGGCCATTTGGTGGGTATGCGATTTTGACCGAAAGTTGAGAGGTTGGCCTGAGGCCGATGGAATATTGATTGATGTTGAGCCAGAAGGCGAGACCAGATGTTGATTGATAGTAAGCCAAAGCTGAAAGTAGAGCAAGTTGATAGAGATGAGATCGAAACATCGAATGATCAATAGATCAAAAGATTCATGATCGGTGAGCTTGGTCAAAGATCGAAGAGTGTGTGTTCGAGTGGTATGTGCTGAGCATTATAACCATGAACACCGAGACACTCAAAACCTAGGCAGATGTGAACCTGAGGTGGCCGTTAGGTTGTTCTGACTAAAAGGTTGGCTTTGAAAATGGGATGAAGAGCTAAAGGGAACCTTCACTGTATGTCTTGTGAATACATTGTAATAGTGTAAGGTTGCAAATCAATGTTGTTGCATGTATTTCTCCAAATGAACAAGATGCAACTCCTATAATGGCTATGAGCCTAATATTGTATTGTAACCGTTTAGTTGCTAAATAATACAATGGCTCTATCTTTTGGAGTGTGGGGATTTTTACCCAAAAGGGATTTCCCCACGTAAATCTGTGTGTTCATTTGTTTGTCTGTTGATGGTGTTGAATCTGGTTTAATTTTGCATGTTCTTTTCTCAGAAGGATCAATGGGGGAGAACTACTATTCCTGTTTCTGCTTTATGGCATAGTTGTTAGTGCTTCTGGAGTGATTTAGAAATGAAAGCCACTGAGGCACTATTGGTTTTAGACTTTAAATCTGAAACTTTCTCGTACAGTAACCCCAACAACATCAACAAAAACCAAATCAAACTAATGCAAATTTGTTTGTGAAAGTCAAACTTGATTTGCACATTCAACTCCAAAATGAATGAATGAATTAATCATTCTCAACCACTTTTCTGATGCAGTAAATTACAATCCCCTAATTTCTCAATCTATTTATGATTGAGAAAATCATGATTCCCTGATTTATGAATATAATCCTAATTGATCAATTTATTCCTCAATTATACAAATTGTGACACCTCCAAATAACACTCAAACCATAGGGTCTTGAGCTTCATAACAAACCATATCAAAACATCCACAAGTTCACTATATGACCATTTGACGACCAGTTACTCCGATTCAACAACTGAACCTTGTAGAACCAATCCTACAACCTAGTCTCACACACATTGAAGGTGAAAAAAATAATATTATTAGTTGTTTAAGAACCTTCATATTTGAGAAGAACAAAACACCCAACCAGTGGAGGAACGCAACAAAAATATTAGATGGAGAGGAAGAGAAAGCAGACCTAGCAGTCGAAAGACCCGTGTTACCACCACCTACATGGAAATAGATATACATCCCTCATGCTCTATGGATAGAGAATAATCCTTAGATCTGGCAAGAGAAAAATCTTTAAGCAAAAATCCATACTCCAGCTTCCCAAAAACTGCCCTACAATTTCTTTTACCAAAGCGTACATCCTGAGAAGGTATCACACCCATCAAAACACACTAGAACATTTATATTTGTGATTCTCAATGGGAAAACCACCCGTAGATCTAATACACTAAAAAAATACAAGCAAAAACATTTTCTTTTCATAGCTAGGAGTCACGAAAACATTCACAAAAACTTGGCAGTTGTTTATGACAACTACAAGATCACAACATAGGAAGAATATGGAAGCGAACAAGAACATCGCCAACATCCCACTAGAAAACACCACAAATGATGGAAGTAACCCATGAGGATATAAACCAAGTGACCTTATGGTAGGGTATTGAGTATCAAAACTCCCTGAAACATGTCGATCTATCACCCAAACCTAACTTATCAAGAGTCACAACAACAAGCAATGTGGAAACAACACCAACAACAAATTGAGCTAAATGCACTTAAAAAAGAAGTTAAAATTTTTTATCGACAATGATTTGGACACCCTCCAAAAAGTGGGTCACAATATCGACAACATCATGACACTCATATAAAAAATGATTAATATCAGCAACAAAATCATCAACCACAAAATCAAGTGAATTAATAACATCAATGGCCAGAAAAAATCCACAACACAAAGGTGTACCTCAAATGCAATATCAAGGTGTACCTCAAATATAATATCAAGGTGTACCTCAAATGGAATATCAAGGTGTACCTCAAATGCAATGTCAAAATTTACCTCTATCGTAGTATCAAGAAGTTCCGTAACACCAAGGTGTACCTCAAGTGCAATATCAAAACGTACCTCAAACATAGTATTAAGGAGTTCCGTAAAATCCAAAGCAAAATAATCCAAAAAAGCTACATAGGAAATATTACCAACCAAGAAGGAAATTCACCCCTTTGGGAGAGACTTTAGAGATGATCATGCACAAACTAGTACAACAAGACATTATCAAAATCAATGACAATCCAACTTATGGTGAACCAAAATTTAAACCCCCTAGGTATTAAGTGTATGAATGATGTGAGTTCCACATAATCAAAGTTCACGATACTTCAAAATGTGTTACACTCAAAAATATCATCCAAGACCTTATTGATCAAGGAGAAATAGCTATTAACGATGAAATTCAAGGGCCATTTACCAATGACAACATGGAAAATGTCTCAAACTCAAATGTTGAAAACAATGACCAAGAGCTATCTATCACTAATCAAATTGACAATGTCTCTACATCATCCAATGAGAAAGAGGACATACATCAATAATTTAATCCCAATCATGGTCAAACTCAATCACCAAAGTCTAGAAATAATCCAGTCCAAGATATATCGACATCATCCAACCTCATGGTAGTATATATTGGTAATCAAGAGATTCTTAATCCCACACTTATACCCAATGCAAATATCTAAGCCAAGAGCTATCTCCCATATGTCCACATTTTAAAAAAATTCAAGGATCCTTTACAAGAATCCCTTCTTTGAAATTGGTCCATGTCAAGAGTGCAAACCAAAGCATATCGAAGATAATACCATACAAAGTCAAGATCAAGAATCCCTATCATCAAGATACTATAATAACTTGGAAGATATCTTCCAAGACATCCAAGGTTTTCCAAAAGAAGAACAAATCCATATACCAAGCACACATACATATACCTATGAGATGCATACTCCTAATGGAAATGTAGATGATCTTAATACAAGACAAGAGTCTCATACTCTTGATTAAATTACCAAGGAACAAGAGTCACCTACTCTTAACATCTTTACACATGATCAAAGCACAAAAAAATCTATAGACATGTCTGAAATGGATCAAGAAGAAACATTAAAATTAGAAACATCCTCCAGGTAGGTTGAAGACATCAAGTATGAAAATATGGAGCACAATATTGTAAAATCAACAATGGTAATTGATAATCTTGAGCAGTAGAGCATTGAGTATACAACTTTCAAAGAAGCACCAATATATTTTGAAGGGCCATCAAAATCCGATATTTCACAAAATCAAGCCAAATATATAAATCAGGAAGTAATCCCACATATGAAGGATCCCATCGGTGAAGAAGCTATCACATTTGAAGATCCACAACAGGGCAGAGAAGGATTAGCAACTTCTTTCCGATGTAAGACATATCCTATTGCAAATAAATTTCTCAATAGATTCATTATCAAGACAAAGGATTAGACATACATGAACAGGGTATCCTAGCACCAATGCAAATTATTGGAAATCCTAAGCATCAAGGTCTTGGTTATTCAACAATTAAGGAAGTTAAACATATCAGTGATACCTCTATAATATGGGGGGAAACTTTATCTAATGAAAGCATCAACATAGAGAGCACAAAGAGTCCTTATGTTGAAATTTCTACCAACGCTACTACTAGCCATGTCATGAATCATCATCCACAGACATTTCAATCCTCTGATTGGGACCAACAACAATAGAAAAAGCTATATCCAAGAACAAAATAAGTCATTGAAGCAGAAGAATCAACAAAATAAAATGGACAAGAAATATTTAAATGGATACAAAAGAAAAAGCAAGAAAATCATCCATATCAAACTCCATTAATAAAAGAAACTATAAGGGAAAAATAAAAATGGAAGTTAATCCATTAAAAAATTCCAACAATACAAAAGAAAGATTCAAGAGCGACCTACAAGGTATATCAAGATTTTGGTCCCAATAGAATCTCCATATCCACTCATCATTTCTCATCATCCTAGGTTTGGATAGTCAAGGATTCCAAACTATCAA